>CM076092.1:51158338-51461854 GCA_038088585.1 Chrysina gloriosa | reverse complement strand
TTGCGAAAAAGGCGGATCTTTTCATTCAATAATTTTTGGCAACCATCATTAATAACAGCAGCACAATTTTTTCAACACCTGTTTGATAAGGACATCAAACTTTGTCTCCTTCGAGCTATCCTTCAACCAAATTCCAAAAAGCTCGATTTTTTTTTCATAGCATAGTAACCTAAAAAAATTATATTATTCAGAAAATGCAAAAAAAGCGCAAATTTGAAGTAAACTGAAATGAATGTATAATGTTTCAATCTATTCATTTCTTTTTTACTTTAGGTTTAACAAACGTTAATAAAATTTTAAAAGCTTCCATGAAGTTAAAATTTTGAATCAAACACAATTAGTTTAAGGTTATGTTAAAAAATATCTTTTCTCAAGTAAAAGAAAAAAATTTCCAAGCATTTAGAAAAAGAGCATTAAGTACTTACATGTATCGTTGTTTTCAATTTTAAACTTTTTCTTAATTATTCACCCACTTTCTATAATTAATGCTTAAAATTTTTGATGAAACACTGATACTGCACACATTTTTTTAAACACGTGGCGACACAATGACTTTGACGGCGTGCTGCCAAACAGTATTTAGTATTTTACAAAAACAAATTGCACATTTGTTTGTATTGGAGTATTAGTAACTAGTTGGCAAAAAAACATTATAACGACGGTTTCGAAATTTGAATTTCGCGCAACAAAGGTGGTCATTTGACCTATAGTGCATTGGTATCATTGGTTATTTGTGTCCCCTTCCACGGCCTGGGTACTCAAGACATCAACGTTGGCTTCAAAACGTAATTTAACCTAGTGCCGCTTAGGGCGCTATTATCATTATATTTTGACATGCGAATTTGACATTATTTTCGGCCATTTTATCCGTGCGTTTTTCAAATCTGAAATCATGATATTTAAATGCTACGTTGGCGCAACTTGCGGTAAATCTAATGAAGAAGTGATGCTAGATTCGTTTCCAAAAGTATTAGAGATAAGCGTAGTTTAATAATGTATCAATTAACGCTGCAAAATACGCAAGATTTGTATTTTTTGACAGCGCTTAATCAAATGGCTTCGCATAATTGGACGGAACGATTTAATTGATAAACCATCTGAACGGTTAAGAAAAATTATAGAGTATGTGATCTTTATTTCGCTGAATATGTAAAGCTTCAAACACATCACAACAAGACAAATCTTGTTGTAGATCCTTTCCCATCGTTATATGTCCCAGGTAAAGATGTATTCACTTATCATTGTAGAAAGTGAAGGTAATACTCTTTAGGTTGTATGACGGAGGTTTATCAAACTGTCGATAAAAAAATATACCACCAGAAGGAAGGCATTGTGACCCGGGAAGACAAAGAATTTTTCTGAAAGTATATTTTAGATATATAACAGCCTAATAGCTTTCCTATTAAAAGAAAAGGTATGCAGTCAATTATGAATTAAAGCATCACACCATTCACTTCTTTTTTGTAGGTAATACACAAATTCAAAACGCTGCAAATGCAAGTATTCCGATCTATCTGGTAAGAAGAGTATTCAGAAATTGATTTTCTTGAGCAACAAATAATGTATGTTGCAGATATTGAAGGACGAAATTTATTAAAAGCTTTCAATGTATCACAGAAAAGGCAAATGTCACATACCACATTTAAGCTGTACAGCACTAAAGTACTTAAAAAAACTATGCATCGTTTAGAAAAAAATGTGCAAATAACACATCGGTCAATAAGTCCCGAGGCTTTTTGTCAGATGGCGCCGGTAAAAAAATCATTTTTGTTACCGTCGCGGGCCATCTCTTACATGACAGGGAAAAAATTTCATAGAAATCCGTCCATTAGTTCACAAGTTACATCGCTTTGAGTGACGGTACTCTTAGCAGTGACGCCAACCATGGATGCAAAGCAGTTTCGTGTCTTGATTTATCATTGTTTTTTAATGAAAAAATACTATGCAAGCCAAAAAATGGCTTGATACGTGTTATCCGGACTCTGCCCCGTCGAAAGCAATCGTGGAACGTTGGTTTGCCGAATTCAAGTGCGGCCGTACGAGCACCGATGATGCCGAACGCTCTGGAAGGCCGAAGGAGGTGGTTACACCGGAAAACATCAAGAAAACCCACAAAATCATCTTGGAAAATCGCAAAGTGAAGTTGCAGGAGATCGCTGACATCATGCACATGGCGCAAGAGTATCCTGTTCCACCAAGACAACGCGCCGTGTCACAAGTCACTGAAAACGATGGCGGAATTGTACGAATTAGGCTTCCAACTGCTGCCGCACCCACCATATTCTCCAGATCTGGTCCCCAGCGACTATTGGCTGTTTGCACAACTTAAAAAATGGCTGGCTGGGAGAAAATTTCATTCCAACAACGAGGTGATCACCGAATGTGAGACGTATTTTGAAGGTCAAGACAAATCATTTTACAAAAAGGTATTGAAATGTTAGAAAGACGTTGGACTGATTGTATCACTCTTCAAGGGAACTATGTTGACGAATAAAAACACTTTTTGGAAAAAAATGTTTTTTTCTCCATTGCCTCGGGACTTATTGACCGATGTGTTAATAAGCAAAGAATCAAGGCAGCAATAGAATTTGCAAAAGCAAAAACATTTCATAGTGCTGGGATAAATGAATGAATGAGACAATTTATTAATGGTCAATTGCAAATGAAGGCCAAAAAAGCTAGAGGGAGAAGATACAGCATGAAAGACAAAATGTTTGCCCTTTCATTACTAAAATACAGCCCAAAGGGTTATAAATTTTTAAAATAAACGTTTGCACTCCCGTCTAGAAGAACATTCATGGCTTTACTTGGACGGGTCCCAATTGACGGCGGCATCAATGACAGCATTTTAGTCACTGTCAAGAATTCCGTCAGAAGAATGAATCCCCCAACAGATATTGTTCCGTATTGTTTGACGAAATGTCCATGTCTGCGCATGTAAAACGGGAAACTTCCATGAAATTGCGGATAACTTGATAATCAAAATCTTGAGAGATAAAGATAAAGAAATAGTTTGTACGGGGGATTCCAGGATGATTAAAATTATTGGGAGGTTTTAGCGGATTTGAGTCTCACGGTACCATGTTACGGTTCGAGTCCTCGAGCGCATGTGTGCACGAAGCATTTTCTCCTACCAGGAATTAATATGTATGAATGATAGTCGCATAGTCTTATTTCGATAAAATGAATTCTTAAAGATCGTAATATGTTTAACAGTGTTATTAATGTCAACTGTTGCTACAAGTTGTGCAATAAATTGGTGTTACCAAAGGAATGATTGGTGTTTTATTGATATTAGTACATGATATCAATAGGTATGAAGTAATGCAATTTAAAGTTTCCGCTGTCAAGATTGCAGCGCCCTTGACGACATTGGGTAAAACGAATACCGTAGTCTATTATCGGGGAATGAGTTGCATGTGTAGATAGTCATTGCTAGGCTGTGCCCTTCATCTTTTCGGTTACAATCATTTTGTTTTCTTGTATTTTGTTCCGCACATTGTCATTGTTTATGTCCTCTTCTGACTCATTTCCAACAACGTTGTCTCCGATTTTCGATGTTAATATTTTGTTCCGTATTTTTTGCGAATGCAATAAATTCTCGAAATCTTCTTCAGATTTTAATAGTCCAATCATATCTTTAGGAATTGCTGATGTCGAAATGCCCATTTTCATTGGACTACCAAACATTGATGCCTGATTGGTTGCCATCCACATGCTGAGTATATTCTCGATGTCTTAATCCGCACGGTCCATTGATCCTTGACTCCGGCTATGTCTTGGCCTTCCATCTATGATTTTAACATCCGGTCACATAGTAACAATTACTTGGTTACAAAAATTTCCGACTATTATCGGAATGAAGGATGTTCGGCGCTCCAAAAGTGGTGAAAATATCCAAGAGATGGTGTGCAACTTCTGCAGCGCGTTTAGTTCGAAGTGCACGAAGGATCATCAAGTTTAGTAAGATGGTCTTGGTAAACTAATACGAATTTACAACTTCCCGTCAGGGTTGGTTTGTAGGTCTATGAGATCTACTTGACAAAGTGAGTTCATTTCATTATGAAGCATAGGCTTGATGACGATGCCCTATTTCAAAGGCTTCTGTTTCTTTTGTCAAGGTTGGCATAGCTTCAAATATATCATGATGGCATCGACTGTTATGTTTTTATCCTTGTCCTTCCACCGTGTCCAACAAGCATTTATTCGAGATCTTGAGTAAGTCGTCGTAACAAACGTAATGCTTGATTTCTTCGTTCTCTTCCTTCATCGGCGCGATCAGCTTTTTCTTCGCTGCCTATAGTCAAAATATCAAAGCCCGTTATGAAGAGCTTCTTTCTTTGCAGCTTTTACTTCCTGAACACTCTGGAACATCTGCGCGACTGCGACGCAAGCGTCTATAAATGCTGCACCTCGTTCAATTTCAACCATACAAAGTCTTAAAAGGCGACACGCTCAGTATCCCCCAGGTTAGAGCCGATTGTGAGTTCCACCCCTCTCCCCTTTACCCCCTTTTTGTAGATCGCTGATAGTCTGAAGACTCCTGATCTAGAGTACTTGGCATAATACCATGTCCTAAAAATATCGTTTTTCCTTTCTTCTTCCTCATACTTGTTGTTTTTTTTTGCTTTTGTAAGGGCGCAACTTCAATATGTTGTACTATTATTTTCCGAAACGAAAGCGATTTCAACGACAATACAAGAACACAATATCAATCCTCCGATGTGGAGAACATAGCCTCGTTGTAACGACAACGACGTACTACTCGCGAGCCAGTGGCATATTGTACTGTTAGGTTCATTAAAGTACGTTCGTAACCTGGGGCTAAGTTCGACTAATAAGTCAATACGAGGGGCCGAAGAGACGAACGAAGAAGATCTCCTTCGCATCGTCAGGAACGGCTCGCTGCGCTGTATTGTACAGTTACGATCGCACGATGCCAACGACGACGTACATATACGTCGGACTGGGACATATTTGGAGACGCGGAATTTCGTGCAAAATAAGAATCGTATTCTGCTGGGAAACGGTCGAACGTAAGGTTCAGAAATAAGGACATGGGAGGCGCGTGAGAATCGAAACTCGTCCGGTTCTCTCGTCGAGGACGACGGCGATTTACGGGTTCAGTTCGGTCGGCAATCAACAATGGATGGTTATTTATCTACGAAGGACGAGTACATATCGAATATTAATTTTGAAACTTACAATTAGTCAAAAATTGCGTGAAAAAACCAAAATGGATGTAGAATAAGGAGCGAAAATATAACAGAGAAAAGTTGAAACAGGAACCGATGATATTCAAAAATTAACAGAAGACGGATGAACTGGTTTGGATATATAGGAGGAAGATTTGACGGGAAGTGAGATTCGAAGTGAAAAAAGTGGGTTTCAGGTTTTTCATTGCTTTTCAACTTTAACGTACTTGGAACGATGCTGAACGATGCTGAACACGTCGAAATATTTCTGGAAACAAAACCATTCGGTGCTTCATTTTTGCCTTCCAAAAATGAAACATTTACAATAGTAGGTAATCCTGCAGACATCGAAAGTACAAGGTGGGACGAAAAGGAAGGCAATACACAAAAAGGGCGACCAAACTGAGGAATTACGTTATTGAGCACGGGAGCAAAAGTTTAGGAGCAAATTTCAGGTAAGAAACTGAAGATTCCCATTGAATTAGTTCTTTCGGACTCCCAAAGCAGTTTCCGACCAGGACGAAGTGTACAAGATTTTATTTCACTTTGAAACAGATAATCGAAAGAACAGTACACCAGGGGTGAGAAGTCTACTTGGCTTTTATAGGCCTAGAAATGGCCTTTAATTCCGTCCCGAGAACAAAACTATGGAATAGGTTATAGCAAATAAGGGACGATAATAAACTAATTGGAATAATTAAAACAACTAACTATGACATCAGGAAAGACTGTAAATCTGAAATGAAACAAAACACACGGAGCACTGAGACAAGGAGGGGGACTAAGACCTACCCTGTTTGACGTATTTATGGACGGAATAAAAGAAAAAATGTAATAGAGAAACGAAGAAAATATACGTTGGACACAAAAATTTACAGCAAGTGTGGCTCCCCAAATATATTTGGAGATGACATACTGATTAAGCAAAAAATAAACAAGACCTACAAGAAAATCTAAAAATATGGAACTATTGAAACATGGAATGAGAATGAACAAGACCAAAACAAAAGTCATGGTACTATCACACGAAGAATTAAGAGTCAAAATTGTAATAGAAAATACAAAATTCGGACAAGTAAACCAATACAGCTTCCTAGGAGTCCGAATTGATAAATGAGGGGACATGGAACCGGAAATTAATGAAAGAATTGCAAAAACGATAAAACTGTATCATGATATGAGAAATTACTTCATAAACAACAGGGAAACTTCGATAAAGACAAAACTCAAAGTATACAAAACAATATATCGCCCAACGGCTGCGAAGCATAGACGTTATTATTGTATTGTATTGTAATGAGGTGGGGTCTGGTCCAAAATGGCCCTTTGCACTGCGACCACGTTGATCTATTGTGCTTCCTCTTGTTTGTTTTATTTATTTATTTAATACGCTTAGGAACAGGATCAGCTCCTTCAATGGGAGTGTAAATAGGTCCTCCTCACTCAGCGTATATGCATGTAGTAGTCTATATCTCCTGTGGCCTAGTGCCCCACAGTTAGTGATCAAGTGTTCCATTGACTCCTCTTCTTCACCGCAGAATCTGCAAGTGTCCGTGTTGGATAAGCCCATTTTGTGAAGATGCTTGTTACAGGTATAGTGGCCTGTGAGTGTCCCTGTCAGTGTTTTTAAGCTTCCCCTGTCCAGTTTTAGGGCGAGGTCCGCCCTCCTAGCGTCGAAGCTCAGAATTTTTGGAATGTTCCAGCCCGCTGGTCTCATTCCAGTGTTTCATTGTAATGGACGCTGTCCATTTCTTTATCTCACCTTTAAGGAGACCTTTGTTAAACCCAAAAGGTGGGGTAGGTCCAGTAAAGCTTCTCTCAGCCCCTTTTTTTGCGCAGATGTCTGCCATCTCATTTCCCCCGTGGCCCTCATGTCCTGGCACCCAGACCAGGGTGATCTGGTTCTGAGTGGCCAGGCCATTAAGCATGTTGCGGCATTCCAATAATAATTTGGACGTGATTGTACAACTGCTCAGGGCCTTAAGGACTGATTGACTATCCGAGAATATTTTAATTCGTATTCCCCTGTGTCCCCTTTCGGATAGGATTCCTACAGTTTCCAAGATTGCGTATAGTTCCGCTTGGAAGATTGAGGTGTCCTTGCTCAAAGTTATTGATCTGTGTGTTCTAGGCCCCACTATTCCTGCCCCCACTCGGTGGAGCGCTTTGGACCCATCTGTGTACCACTTTTGCGATCCATCCCGTAACCATCTCGGGTTTGCGCACCACTCATCCCTTGTCGGGAAAACGACCCCGTACTTCCTATCGAAGCAAAGCATGGGATCCATGTGGTCGTTTGCTAGAGACATACAAAGTATGTCTTCGATTGCCTTCAGGATAGTGAGATGACCGGTAAGGTTCCCTGCCTTAAGCTTTTCTTTTCTATAGATGAAGATTGCTTGCGTAGCTGCCTCCTCTTGCACGGCCACATTTAGCGGTGTCAGGTTCAGAAGAACTTCCATGCCCGTTGTTGGGGTTGATTTCATAGCCCCTGTGATGCATAGGCACACAAGTCTCTGCACCCTGCGTAGCCTCGATATGGCTGTTTTTTGTTTGGTTTTACCCCACCATACCAGAGCACCGTACAGTATTGTGGGTTTAACCATTTGGGTATATATCCAGTAGGTCATTTTCGTGGTCAGACCCCAGGATCTACCTAGTAGTTGTTTAGCAGTCCAAAGGTTTTTGTGGCCTTATTTATTACTGACTCGAGGTGCAGTTCCCAGGTAAGTTTTTATCCAGGATAATTCCCAGATATTTCACCTTATCACTGGGGACGACCTCGATGTCGTTTACTTTTAAGGTGGGGATATCTATCCCTCTTTTCCTAGTGAATGGTAGGATGGTTGTCTTCTCTGGGTTAATTGCTAACCCCTCCAGCCTGCACCATTCCCATGTTGTGTTCAGGGCGTTTTGCATCCGTTCGGCAATCGTCCCTATATGGTTACCTCTAATTATTACAGATGTCATCCGCATAGAGCATGGACGTTAACACAAGGAAAAAGAGATACGAGCGGTCGAGATGAGATATTTAAGAAGAGTGCAAAAAAAGACTAGTGGAGAAATACACAAATCAAAGAGGACCTTGAAGTGGATTCGATTTTGGAATTTTTCGAGAGTAGGCTGGTAAGGACGCTTAGCAAGGATGAACGACCAAAGACAAGTTAAAAAGTCTGGGAGGCGGAAACACAGGGGAAGAGAAAAAGATCATTTTACTTTTTTATTGGCAAATGACCACATCTAAACTTTCCTTTTTTCGTAATTAACACTTTTTTAGAGCGAAGCTCTCTTAGGGAGGTTCTGCGGCGAGAGTTAACTGGGTAAAAGTGAGACGCTTAAAATCGTCTCTAGACGCTTTTATCTTTTTCTTTCATTAGTGTTTTTTCTCACACACACACACATACTCATCGCACGAGCAACTATGAAATCCGCCATATTTGCGTCTCCCCCATTAGATGGCGCGATGACGTTTTCTTCCATCTTTCTTCTTTCATTAGTTCTTTCTCGCTCGCACATATACATACACGTTTGCGTCTCCCCCATCAGATGGCGCTCTTATTCGGACTCGAATTTACTTCAAATTCAACTTCAACTTATTTACCATCGGTTTCGAAATGAAATACTTCTTCTTTATACATTGTTTATTCACTTACAGGATTTTACCTTTTATTCAAATATGCATCAAATGCGTAAAGAGCTTTGCTCTTGTCGGGTGTTGCTTTATTTGCTTTATTCTCATTTCAAAAACGCCCTTCCATTTTGCCCCGACCTGTACCTACACATTATGGATAGATGTGCAGATTCTCAAACACCGATATAACGGTATTAAGTCTTGGACGAAGTCCAAATACGAGAGCAACCTCAGAATAACCGAAGTAGCAGTTAAGTTAAGTACTCGCGTACATAAATTAGGTAATGCGGGAGGTTTAAAGGCGCCTATAACCGGGAATTTATAAATCCTGGATTTTATATAAATGTGCGCGCCGTAAATAGAAATACTTGGCGTTTAATAACGAGTATCCTCTCTCTACGAGAAGGATGTTTAATATACGACAAAAATGAATTAGTCAAATTAACGAACCAATGAATGTCGTTTCTGTAAGGTTGACTGGACTGAAATTCACATTTTGAAACGCATAAATGCATGAAAATTTGTAATTTTCTGCAGAACTACAAATTATTGCCATGTTCTTGGGCTTGGGAAAATTCTTATAAATAATAGTAATAATATGCAATAGGTATATAAGGTGCGTTCCATATTTACTTACAATATTGTAAGAATTTACCTATACCTTATAAAAACATAATATTTTGAACAAAACGGAGAATAAAAATATGTATTAAATGCTAGAAACCCAGAAATTTACAACATTTAGTCCAATTAGAGCTGAAACTCAACCACAGAACCGTTTCATATTTATAACCCAACCTTTTTCGTCTTTAAGAGTCCAGACTGAGTCCAGCATTTACAAGTTTATTAAGCATCCTTTAGACTTTATTACTTCAAAAACTCGTTTACGCATTGACAAAATGAGCTTTTGTTAAGTGTTCTCGCCCAAAATCCTCCCAAACCCTGAAGATGACAGCTTTTAATTCATTAATGTGCCGTATTGACGACCATCGCTGTGAAGGCCGCTAACCAATATTCCCTACAAATTTTTTATTGGGCTTAGGTTTGTGGGAGCATGCTGGCCAGTCTAAAACATTGATATTTTTACTGCGAAGCCAAGTCTTAGTTTCTGTGCCCGTATGAATTCGAGCATTGTCATGCTGAAAAATTTAGTTTCGGTCAGGCTGCTGCTGCGGGAATGCTATGCAACACGGCAATGTAGTCGGCAATTATCATTTTAGATGACGTGAACTGGAGTTCGAGCACTCCTTCCTCTGAAAATGCTCCTGCCCCCCAAAGTTCAACATTTTCAACCTGTTGCGAAAATTTACGAGAGCAATGCACCACCTGCAGTGCTCAACTCAGAATGTAGTATGTAGATCGTAGATCCTATACAGATCTTCGCGTAGTCTTTTTCTCATCGAACGCGCGACACATTTCACTCAATCGCGCAAGAGAACGTGTCATCTACATAGTGCCAAGGCGGCTATCCACCAATCAATCGCTTTTACGGCCTCTCGATCGGACGACGCGTCGCTGCCGGGATCACGGCCTGCGTGTCACAATTTTATTCGCGCGGTGCGTGTGAACGCCGCGAAGAAGAAGGAGCGCGATCGAAGCTGCGGCCTGACTCCGGCGACGACCGTCCAAGTACTTACGAGTACTAGAAGTACTACATGCCTTGTGTGGGATCGCCCAAGGGTTCTCGCATTAACATAGGAGGGTCATTCCAGGTCATTTGTAGGTCCGTCGGATCAAAGATATCGCGTCGCGAAAAACATTAAACATGCAGACGTGAATAAGTTGAATGGGCGCTGGACGATGCAATGTATGTACGTAGAGTTTTATTTGATATACCGAGGGATCGAGACGGGGATGGAATTTGGGGTTTTTAATCTTCCCGGTGCAAAAACAAATCCTTGAGGTAACATATTAATGATGGTCTCGGGTGTTAATCGTTTAGCTGTAGCAGGATCAGACTTGTTAGGACCAAGAACCACACAGACTCATTGTACCTAAATTAAGGGAGGGCCGCCAGAAAGAAGAACTGGAAAGTTAAGATATCTTGACATAAATGACAATTTTAACAGAATTTTTACTGGTTTTTGACAGTTCAGAAAACCAATTTGCAATCTCTAAACATTCGCCGAAGTTGTCAAAAATTTTATAATCATATGCCAGTCCAAAGAAACACATTGTATGTAGTCGACAAATGTTAATCAAATTCGATTTTAATGCGGTTGAAACTTGTCGAACAAAGTTGACATGTTAAATGAATAAAAATGGTTGACGTGTTACATTAATTTGACAGTTTTGGCATTAAGCAACCTACGTTCATAGATTTTGACGTTCCAATCGTGATATTTGACACCTTACTCGAATATGTTTGACAACTATGTATATACGTTGATATAAGAGCACGAACTTCATCTGTTTGAGAAATTCACTTATTTTTAACTTTGACAAATTAAACAGTTTTTTCAAATTTATATTAGTACATTTTGAACTTGTAATCGTGATATTTGACATTTTATTCCAATAGATTTGACAACTACATACCTTGATCTAAGAGCGAACTTCATGCGTTTGAGAACTTCGCTTATTTTCAAACTTGACAAATTAAACAGTTTTATCAAATCTTTTTCGAGCACATTCATAAGTCTTTGACGTTAACTTGACAGTTTTGACATTTAACAACCTACGTTAGAAGATTTTGACCTTCGAATCGTGATATTTGACACCTTACTCGAATAAATTTGACAACTATGTACGTTGATATAAGAGCACGGACTTCATCTGTTTGGGAACGTCGCTTATTTTTAAATTTGACAAATTAAAGAGTTTCATTAAATTTGACAGACGTATTGATAAGTTCTCGACGTTAATTTGACAGTTTTTATATTCAGCAACTTATATTAGTACATTTTGACCTTGCAAACGTGATATTTGACTCTTTAATCGAATATATTTGACAACTACATACGTTGACTTTAAGCGGACGAACTGCATCTGCTTGAGAACTTGGCGTATTTTAAACTTTGACAAATTAAACAGTTTTATTAAATTTGACAGGCATTATTCATAAGTTTTTGACGTTCATTTGACAGTTCTGATATTTAGCAACGTATGTTAGTAGATTTTGACTTTTCAATCATGATATTTGACACCTTACTCGAAAAAATTTGACAACTATGTGTATACGTTGATTTAAGAGAACGTATTTCATGTGTTCCAGAGCTTCGCTTATTTTTAACTTTGACAAATTAAACAGTTTTGTCAATTTTTTCAGGCACATTCATAAGTTTTTGACGTTAATTCGACAGTTTTGACATTCAGCAATCTATCTTAGTAGCTTTTGACCTTCCAATCGTCATATTTGACACCTTCCTCGAATAGATTTGACAACTACATATGTTGATTTAAGCGCACGAACTTCATCTGTTTGAGAAATTCACTTATTTTTAACTTTGACAAATTAATCAATTTTATCAAATTTGACAGGCGCATTCATAAGTATTTGACATTAATTTGACAGTTTTGATATTTAGCAACCTATTTGACATTTTACTCGTGTAGATTTGATTATATACCTTGATGTAAGAGGACGACTTTCATTTGTTTGAGAACTTAGCTTATTTTTAACTTTGACAAATTAAACAGTTTCATAATTTTTTTCTCAGACACATTCATACCTTTTTAACGTTAATTTGACAGTTTTGACATTCAGCAATCTATGTTTGTAGATTTTTAGCTTCTAATCGTAATATTTGACACATGACTCGAAGAGATTTGACTACTATATATGTTGATATAAGAGCACGAACTTCATCTGTTTGAGGATTTCGCTTATTTTTAATTTTGACAATTTAAACAGTTTTATTAAATTTGACAGGCGCATTCATAAGTTTTCGACGTTAATTTGACAGTTTTTACATTCAGCAATTTATATTAGTACATTTTGACCTTGCAATCGTGATATTTGACACTTTACTCGAATAGATTTGACAACTACATACGTTGATCAAAACGGGCGAACTTCATCTGTTTGACAATTTCGCTTAATTTTAACTTTCACGATTTTGACAATTTTATCAAATTTGACAGGTAAATTTATAGCTTAAGGACGTTCATTTAACGGTTTTTGGGTACTATTAGTAACTTGTATCTACTTTTATTGATTTTGATGGATTTATCATGATATCTGACACTTACATACACTGTTTGACAATTACGCTCATTTTTAAGTTTTACCAATCTGACAGTTTAATCAAATTTGACAGGTAAATTTATAAATGTATAAGTGTTAATTGGACAGCTTTGACATTTAGTAACTTGGACCTATTTTTGTAGACTTTGATGTTCCTATCGCGATATTTGACGCGTTTTTGGAGTAGATTTGGCAACTACTTTGACAACTTCGCTCATTTTTAACGTTCACGAATTTGACAGTTTTATCAAATTTCAGAGGCACATGTAAAAGTTTTCGTGTAATATATTTGATATACTTTGCAAATTGAATTTTCCATAATTTTAAGGTCGCTATTCGAAATAGAAAATTGACACTTGTGTGGAGATTTTGACAATTTTAAGCAGGGTGATTTTAATTGTTTTGACGATTTCGCTTCTGTTTTTTTAATAACCAGTCATTTTTTTTTGGGAATTACGCCTAATTTTGACGTAACGGTGTTCTAGTTTAGAAAGTACTAAAGGATCGTCAAATACATGGCGCACTTTTTGTTCTGGTTACGACTGGAATAATTTTTATTGCGTTGAAACAATTCTGACAATTTTGAGCGTTCCGTGAAGGATACAATTGCATCAAAATCATCCAATACGAGATCTTTTGGGGTTTGGTCCCATCATAACCAGAATGATGGATCATCCTTCTATGAACTATGACCAGCCTTGACACTACTTTAGATAATCTTGATATATTCTTGAGAATCTCCTAATGGATACAACTGGAGATAAGAAGTTGATGGAGTTTTGGGAATCCCTCTGAGAATCATCATCAGATTTGACTTATATTTGACCAATAGGTCATTTGCGTTTCAGTCTCATCACAACTACAATAACCAATCAACGTTCTGGGAATCAGTACGCTTTTCAAGTTAAGAAAATTTAGAGATATAAGCGTCTCCCCTGGGACAGTGTTGGGCAAAGAGGATTTCCCAATGAAAGATGCTATCGACATTTTTCTACGTTGACAAGTTTTCTCGCATTCTTTTGTACCCATCCTCATGGGGAAATGAACTGGACGAAGGCAAAGTTAAAAATGAAATTCTCAAAGATTGCAGTACCGCGCTGTATTACACAATCACAAGCATATATGTACATAGACGGCTAGTTTCCTTACCGGAAAATATGGGGATGGAGGAATAAGCAGCGATGTGACAGCGCCGCGCACGACGGTCCTCGCCGACCGGCGTTAGATAACGGTCGGAGCGCCAGTTTCTTCGGGAGAACTGGGCAAAACACTGTTGCAATTCATTGTCCCTACATTGCGTTGTCGAAAGGCCAATCGTGTATATTTATTTAAGGTATTTGCACGACCATCCTTCTTTGCGCGTTCGAATGAAGACAAAACTTCTACAAAAAGAACTCATCGTGTGAAGTCGCGCGATTTGCCAGGCGAGATTACCTCATTGTTCCTTCGCCATCCACGATCGTAGAGGCAAAGATACATTATCCAATACTCACGTAGCGCTAGTTTGCATGTGTCGTTCCGGTGTCGTATCTTCGCGAAAACGTTCCCGGTGTTATCGACAGCGTGCAATGACGTAATTAATATGCAGGCGATTTCGACGCCGAGCGATGCGGAGAATGCGCTTTTTCCGGTTACGCCATATGGCGCGATTGTGATTTATAGATAATCACGATCGCGGCGGACGTTGGAAATCGCAAAAGGCGTTGTCGAAACGTAAAAATACAAGGAAGATATGCATGCATCCTACGGATAGACGTAATAAATAGCGAAGATAGTTGCGTGAAACAAGCGAGTCTTAACGAGATTGCATCGCTTCGATGCGCGATTGGATTTCGTTGTAAATTTAGTGAGGAAGTGATGATCGTTTGTTGAAGTGTTGCGTATATCCGTATATAGGGTGAATGAAAATTCAAGCGTCAAAGTTAACTGCGATATTTTAGTTAACCTAAAGTCAGTTTATGAAAGTTTTATGAAGTCTAGTGCTGGAGTATTTAGCCATTGAGAATAATTAAAACAAGTTGGTCACGCTCAGAAATATGTGAATTTTCAATTATTTATGATAGACTTGTTAAATGCCTTTGTGCTTTTGATTTACGTGTGCATCTTCTGGACAGTTTTCCTAGGTTTCCAAGTTTAACTCAGAATTTAAACAATAGATGGCACTCTTAAACCATGTAAATGAAAGTCACTAGATGTGTAAAGTACCGCAATTATGCGCCATTTTGGGGCAGAAAATTGCGGGAATTTTAAAAAGGTAAAAGAAGCAATACATGACTAATTCTCTAATAATTTGTTCTTTGGTCTGAAATGAATAAAGCAGAGACATTGAAAACATTTTCTGAGTAGCATGCAATGTGGAATATATATTTAAGAAAAAACAATAAGGTTGCATTTTTAAAGTTTAATCGGGGAAATTAAAAAGTGTTGAGATAATTGTATGGAAGTTAGTACCTACCTTATAGAGCGTGTTTGTAGCTCGGATGTTAACTGGCGTCAAAAATCTAGTCGTATTTTTCAATGCAATTGTTACGGACCTTTCCTATCTTGGTCTTTATAATCCACATAACGGGTGGCGCAAAAGTAGTCATAGTGTAAATGTGCCTTAATTTTTCCAAACGGCGTCAAATCTTATTGCGGTTTGACATCTATGTTGTAGACAGATAGAGAATTAGTTTACAACAAGCAATGGAGCGATACACAGCTGAAGAACGTGGAATTATTGTTACTATTTATTTGACCAATTTTCGGTCTGGTGTTTTAATGCAGCGTGATCTTCGTCGTCGTTTTCCTCGTCGTCGTGCGCCATGTAACAAACAAAATTTGCGTTTGTGGGACACAGAGAACCCACATGAAATGCAAGAGGGACCATTGCATCCCCTCAAAGTGACTGTTTGGTGTGGCATTTGCAGTGAAAAAGTGATTTGTTCTTATTTTTTGAGGACGCCGATGAGCCACCGTAACCGTAACTGGTGGGCGTTACAGGTAGATGTTAAACCAGTTTTTTCCCCGCAAGTTGCTGAATTGGATCTCGAGGATTGTTGGTTCCAGCAGGACGGAGCAACCGCTCACACAGCTTGGACAACGATGGAGATTTTGAGACATCAATTTCCAGCCCGAGTGATCTCCCGTTTTGGGGCTTTTTAAAATCTCGCATTTACCACAATAAACCAGAAACCTTGCAAATCTTGTAAGCTAACGTTGAAGAAGAAATCGTCAATTTGGAGCCAGATGTTTAGCGAGCAATAATTCAAAATGCCGTAAAACGAGCACAAATGTGGTCATTTGACCGATATAAGTTTCTCAACTTAATGTCATCAATTTTACATCTTCAAATAAACTCGTAAAAACAGAGCCAATTTTTTCATTTCTAACAAAATGGTAGCCAATTCATATTATGACACTACTTTTGCGCCACCTGTTGTACCTGCTCTTTACTCCACTACCATGGATACTCACTCACAAACAACTGCTGTTGCCAGTGGTATTTCAATAAAACTAGGAAGCAGACATTCTGCATCTGACATTTGCATCATAATTAGTACAATTCTTTCAGAATGCTCGGCAACTTCATTTCCTCTAATTCTTTGATGAAGAAGAAGTGAAGAGCTCTTCACTTCTTCTTTCTATCCTCAAATTTTGCTTCCAACGTAATAATTTCTAATATTATCGCATAGTTCAAACCCAGATGATGAAGCCACATTCTATCAATTTTGCAGAATTATCAAAAGCTTCATTCCCTTGAATTCTTTGATTGATTGGAGCTTTCCATTTCTTCCTATCCTCAAATTTTGCTTCCATCGTAATAATTTCTATTATCGAATAGTTCAAACCCAGATGATGAAGCCACATTCTATCAATTTTGCAGAATTATCAAAAGCTTCATTCCCTTCAATTCTTTGATTGATTGGAGCTTTCCATTTCTTCCTATCCTCAAATTTTGCTTCCATCGTATTAATTTCTAATATTATCGAATAGTTCAAACCCAGATGATGAAGCCACATTCTATCAATTTTGCAGAATTATCAAAAGCTTCATTCCCTTCAATTCCTTGATTGATTGGAGCTTTCCATTTCTTCCTATCCTCAAATTTTGCTTCCATCGTAATAATTTCTAATATTATCGAATAGTTCAAACCCAGATGATGAAGCCACATTCTATCAATTTTGCAGAATTATCAAAAGCTTCATTCCCTTCAATTCCTTGATTGATTGGAGCTTTGCATTTCTTCCTATCCTCAAATTTTGCTTCCATCGTAATAATTTCTAATATTATCGAATAGTTCAAACCCAGATGACGAAGCCACATTCTATTAATTTTGCAGAATTATCAAAAGCTTCATTCCCTTGAATTCTTTGATTGATTGGAGCTTTCCATTTCTTCCTATCCTCAAATTTTGCTTCCATCGTAATAATTTCTAATATTATCGAATAGTTCAAACCCAGATGATGAAGCCACATTCTATCAATTTTGCAGAATTATCAAAAGCTTCATTCCCTTCAATTCCTTGATTGATTGGAGCTTTGCATTTCTTCCTATCCTCAAATTTTGCTTCCATCGTAATAATTTCTAATATTATCGAATAGTTCAAACCCAGATGATGAAGCCACATTCTATCAATTTTGCAGAATTATCAAAAGCTTCATTCCCTTCAATTCTTTGATTGATTGGAGCTTTCCATTTCATCCTATCCTCAAATTTTGCTTCCATCGTAATAATTTCTAATATTATCGAATAGTTCAAACCCAGATGATGAAGCCATATTCTATCAATTTTGCAGAATTATCAAAAGCTTCATTCCCTTCAATTCTTTGATTGATTGGAGCTTTCCATTTCTTCCTATCCTCAAATTTTGCTTCCATCGTAATAATTTCTAATATTATCGAATAGTTCAAACCCAGATGATGAAGCCACATTCTATCAATTTTGCAGAATTATCAAAAGCTTCATTCCCTTCAATTCTTTGATTGATTGGAGCTTTCCATTTCTTCCTATCCTCAAATTTTGTTTCCATCGTAATAATTTCTAATATTATCGAATAGTTCAAACCCAGATGATGAAGCCACATTCTATCAATTTTGCAGAATTATCAAAAGCTTCATTCCCTTGAATTCATTGATTGATTGGAGCTTTCCATTTCTTCCTATCCTCAAATTTTGCTTCCATCGTATTAATTTCTAATATTATCGAATAGTTCAAACCCAGATGATGAAGCCACATTCTATCAATTTTGCAGAATTATCAAAAGCTTCATTCCCTTCAATTCCTTGATTGATTGGAGCTTTCCATTTCTTCCTATCCTCAAATTTTGCTTCCATCGTAATAATTTCTAATATTATCGAATAGTTCAAACCCAGATGATGAAGCCACATTCTATCAATTTTGCAGAATTATCAAAAGCTTCATTCCCTTCAATTCTTTGATTGATTGGAGCTTTCCATTTCTTCCTATCCTCAAATTTTGCTTCCATCGTAATAATTTCTAATATTATCGAATAGTTCAAACCCAGATGATGAAGCCACATTCTATCAATTTTGCAGAATTATCAAAAGCTTCATTCCCTTCAATTCTTTGATTGATTGGAGCTTTCCATTTCTTCCTATCCTCAAATTTTGCTTCCATCGTAATAATTTCTAATATTATCGAATAGTTCAAACCCAGATGATGAAGCCACATTCTATCAATTTTGCAGAATTATCAAAAGCTTCATTCCCTTCAATTCTTTGATTGATTGGAGCTTTCCATTTCTTCCTATCCTCAAATTTTGCTTCCATCGTAATAATTTCTAATATTATCGAATAGTTCAAACCCAGATGATGAAGCCACATTCTATCAATTTTGCAGAATTATCAAAAGCTTCATTCCCTTCAATTCTTTGATTGATTGGAGCTTTCCATTTCTTCCTATCCTCAAATTTTGCTTCCATCGTATTAATTTCTAATATTATCGAATAGTTCAAACCCAGATGATGAAGCCACATTCTATCAATTTTGCAGAATTATCAAAAGCTTCATTCCCTTCAATTCCTTGATTGATTGGAGCTTTCCATTTCTTCCTATCCTCAAATTTTGCTTCCATCGTAATAATTTCTAATATTATCGAATAGTTCAAACCCAGATGACGAAGCCACATTCTATTAATTTTGCAGAATTATCAAAAGCTTCATTCCCTTGAATTCTTTGATTGATTGGAGCTTTCCATTTCTTCCTATCCTCAAATTTTGCTTCCATCGTAATAATTTCTAATATTATCGAATAGTTCAAACCCAGATGATGAAGCCACATTCTATCAATTTTGCAGAATTATCAAAAGCTTCATTCCCGTCAATTCCTTGATTGATTGGAGCTTTGCATTTCTTCCTATCCTCAAATTTTGCTTCCATCGTAATAATTTCTAATATTATCGAATAGTTCAAACCCAGATGATGAAGCCACATTCTATCAATTTTGCAGAATTATCAAAAGCTTCATTCCCTTCAATTCTTTGATTGATTGGAGCTTTCCATTTCATCCTATCCTCAAATTTTGCTTCCATTGTAATAATTTCTAATATTATCGAATAGTTCAAACCCAGATGATGAAGCCATATTCTATCAATTTTGCAGAATTATCAAAAGCTTCATTCCCTTCAATTCTTTGATTGATTGGAGCTTTCCATTTCTTCCTATCCTCAAATTTTGCTTCCATCGTAATAATTTCTAATATTATCGAATAGTTCAAACCCAGATGATGAAGCCACATTCTATCAATTTTGCAGAATTATCAAAAGCTTCATTCCCTTCAATTCTTTGATTGATTGGAGCTTTCCATTTCTTCCTATCCTCAAATTTTGCTTCCATCGTAATAATTTCTAATATTATCGAATAGTTCAAACCCAGATGATGAAGCCACATTCTATCAATTTTGCAGAATTATCAAAAGCTTCATTCCCTTGAATTCATTGATTGATTGGAGCTTTCCATTTCTTCCTATCCTCAAATTTTGCTTCCATCGTATTAATTTCTAATATTATCGAATAGTTCAAACCCAGATGATGAAGCCACATTCTATCAATTTTGCAGAATTATCAAAAGCTTCATTCCCTTCAATTCCTTGATTGATTGGAGCTTTCCATTTCTTCCTATCCTCAAATTTTGCTTCCATCGTAATAATTTCTAATATTATCGAATAGTTCAAACCCAGATGATGAAGCCACATTCTATCAATTTTGCAGAATTATCAAAAGCTTCATTCCCTTCAATTCTTTGATTGATTGGAGCTTTCCATTTCTTCCTATCCTCAAATTTTGCTTCCATCGTAATAATTTCTAATATTATCGAATAGTTCAAACCCAGATGATGAAGCCACATTCTATCAATTTTGCAGAATTATCAAAAGCTTCATTCCCTTCAATTCTTTGATTGATTGGAGCTTTCCATTTCTTCCTATCCTCAAATTTTGCTTCCATCGTAATAATTTCTAATATTATCGAATAGTTCAAACCCAGATGATGAAGCCACATTCTATCAATTTTGCAGAATTATCAAAAGCTTCATTCCCTTCAATTCTTTGATTGATTGGAGCTTTCCATTTCTTCCTATCCTCAAATTTTGCTTCCATCGTAATAATTTCTAATATTATCGAATAGTTCAAACCCAGATTATGAAGCCACATTCTATCAATTTTGCAGAATTATCAAAAGCTTCATTCCCTTCAATTCTTTGATTGATTGGAGCTTTCCATTTCTTCCTATCCTCAAATTTTGCTTCCATCGTAATAATTTCTAATATTATCGAATAGTTCAAACCCAGATGATGAAGCCACATTCTATCAATTTTGCAGAATTATCAAAAGCTTCATTCCCTTCAATTCTTTGTTTGATTGGAGCTTTCCATTTCTTCCTATCCTCAAATTTTGATTCCATCGTAATAATTTCTAATATTATCGAATAGTTCAAACCCAGATGATGAAGCCACATTCTATCAATTTTGCAGAATTATCAAAAGCTTCATTCCCTTCAATTCTTTGATTGATTGGAGCTTTCCATTTCTTCCTATCCTCAAATTTTGCTTCCATCGTAATAATTTCTAATATTATCGAATAGTTCAAACCCAGATGATGAAGCCACATTCTATCAATTTTGCAGAATTATCAAAAGCTTCATTCCCTTCAATTCTTTGATTGATTGGAGCTTTCCATTTCTTCCTATCCTCAAATTTTGCTTCCATCGTAATAATTTCTAATATTATCGAATAGTTCAAACCCAGATGATGAAGCCACATTCTATCAATTTTGCAGAATTATCAAAAGCTTCATTCCCTTCAATTCTTTGATTGATTGGAGCTTTCCATTTCTTCCTATCCTCAAATTTTGCTTCCATCGTAATAATTTCTAATATTATCGAATAGTTCAAACCCAGATGATGAAGCCACATTCTATCAATTTTGCAGAATTATCAAAAGCTTCATTCCCTTCAATTCTTTGATTGATTGGAGCTTTCCATTTCTTCCTATCCTCAAATTTTGCTTCCATCGTAATAATTTCTAATATTATCGAATAGTTCAAACCCAGATGATGAAGCCACATTCTATCAATTTTGCAGAATTATCAAAAGCTTCATTCCCTTCAATTCTTTGTTTGATTGGAGCTTTCCATTTCTTCCTATCCTCAAATTTTGCTTCCATCGTAATAATTTCTAATATTATCGAATAGTTCAAACCCAGATGATGAAGCCACATTCTATCAATTTTGCAGAATTATCAAAAGCTTCATTCCCTTCAATTCTTTGTTTGATTGGAGCTTTCCATTTCTTCCTATCCTCAAATTTTGCTTCCATCGTAATAATTTCTAATATTATCGAATAGTTCAAACCCAGATGATGAAGCCACATTCTATCAATTTTGCAGAATTATCAAAAGCTTCATTCCCTTCAATTCTTTGATTGATTGGAGCTTTCCATTTCTTCCTATCCTCAAATTTTGCTTCCATCGTAATAATTTCTAATATTATCGAATAGTTCAAACCCAGATGATGAAGCCACATTCTATCAATTTTGCAGAATTATCAAAAGCTTCATTCCCTTCAATTCTTTGTTTGATTGGAGCTTTCCATTTCTTCCTATCCTCAAATTTTGCTTCCATCGTAATAATTTCTAATATTATCAAATAGTTTAAGTTCAGATAATAAAGCCACATTCTATCAATTTTCTACAATTATCGAAAACTTCATTCCCTTAAATCGTTGGATGACCTGCTTTCTTAATGGAAGCTCCTTCTATCCTCAAACTTTGTTTTTAACGTAATAATTTCTGATATTATCGAATAGTTTAAGTCCTCAAATTTTCCTTCCAACGTAATAATTTCTCACATTAAGGAATAGTCCAATTCCAGAAGACCAAGCCACATCCTATCCATTTTTTCAGAGATATCAAGAATTTCATTCCCTTCAATTCTTTGATGATCTGTTTCTTTGATGGAAGCTCACCACTTCTTTTTCCTACTCTCAAATTTTGCTTGCAACGTAATAATTTCTTATGTTACAGAATACTTCAAGTCTAGAAGATCAAGCCACATCCTATCCATTTTTCAGAATTATCGAGAACTTTATTCCCTTCAACCGTTGGATGACCTTCTTCCTATCCTCAAATTTTGCTTCCAACGTAAGGTTTCTTATATTATCCAATAGTTCAAGTCCAGATGATCAAGCCATATCCTATCCATCTTCTACAATTAACGAGAACTTCATTGCCTTCAATTCTTTGGTGACCTGTTTCCTTCATGGAAGTTCTTGACTTCTTCTTATCCTCAAATTTTCCTTCCAACGTAATAATTTCTTACATTAAGGAATAGTCCAAGTTCAGAAGATCAAGCTGCATCCTATCCATTTTCCAGAGATATCGAGAATTTCATTCCCTTCAATTCTTTGATGCCCTGTTTTCTTGATGGAAACTCTTGATTTCTTCTTTCTATCCTAAAATTGTGGTTTCAACGTAATAATTTTTTATATTATGGAATAGTTCAAGTTTAGATGATCAAGCCACATCCTATCCATCTTCGAGAATTATCGAGGTCATCATTCCCTTCAATTCTTTGGTGACCTGTTTCTTTGATGGAAGCTCTTCACTTCTTCTTTCTATCCTCAAATTTTGCTTGTAAGCTAATAATTTCTTATATTATCGAAAATAGTTTAACACCAGAAAATGAAGCCACATCGTATCTACGTTCCAGGAATGATTAAGAACTTCATACCCTTCAATTCTTTGGTGACCTGTTTCCTTGATGGGAGCTCTTCACTTTTTCTTCCTATTCTCAAATTTTCCTTCCAATGTAATAATTTCTTATATTATGTAATACTTCAAATCCAGAAGATCAAGCCACATCCTATCCATTTTTCAGATTTATTGAGAACGTTATTCCCTTCATTTCTTGGGTAACCTGTTTTGTTGATGGAAGCTTTTTATTTCTTGTTTCTATCCTCAAATTTTGCTTCCGGGACCAATCTTGTGTGGGAAATGCACTCCAAAGTCAAACAAAGACGATCACCGGTTTGATAAAATCACAATCGAACTACGGTTTATGTATCTTTTACATAAACTGAAGTTCGTTGTGATCTTGGCGATGAAGGTACAAATTTCAGGTTTTCATACTGCTTGCATAACCTCGGGCACTATTCTAACAAAATGGTTGAAATGGAGGAGTCCAGTCATGCCAACCGTTGTTTCAATGGTTTGGTGTGACCATAGTTCAGACTTCTGACAAAAATTAAAGGGTTTATAAGCAAAACGAGACACCAAATAAAGTACCCGAATGTGTCAGTGGATCTGCCTGTGCTTCACGGTGACGACTTGCATGTTCCTGTTCTTGTCCGTAACTTGGAGGACATTTTGTTAGACTAAACCCAATTGGAAACACGTTCTATATACATACATATATGTACTTAATCCTTAAAGACGTTTCAATACTATTAGCATTCCATTTCGCACTTCACTTTCCTGCAACCAAAACGAAAACATACCTTTTTTCTACACACACCTTTCACTTTTTTCAAACGATCGCGAAAACGATTTCCTGCCTAACGAAGGATGCTTAAAAACGATAAGTACACTTTTAAGTACATCTCTCGCGTATTTTTTACGACAATTACTCGTGACCGCCGGCAATTCAATTGCCACCAGGCCGTCAATCGTCATAACGCTAATTACAGACGCAGTAGTTAATCAATCCGATGATGGTTGGTCTCTCTTCCAATTACCGGCGTTCCATTATTCGCTAATATCGAATGCGAGAAAGTGCCGTCCGTACCTACCGTGAGTTGCTTTATTAACGTTTTTGCCGTGCTTAGATGTGTAGAAGAAATCCATCGATTTTTCAACCGAACGCATCGTGCGCGAACACGCTCGACGAAATAAAACTACGACTCGTACGGGACGACGACGACGACGCACTTAAGTCGTTTCAATTTGCTCTTAAACGGTAATTTCGAATTTGACCGTGGAAAATCACATAGCCGGCCGAGAATCGTCTCTTTTTCCTATAATTAAGCGCATCTAACGGATACGCGTCGCTTTTTTACCGTATCCCCTATGTTTGACGCAGCAGGAAAGATCGAGATTGGCGGGTAATTTAATGATGGTATAGAAGCGTTTCGGTACGGACATTCGTGCGGATTGTATGGAAACATTGATTGTATGATCACTATTATGTCTACTTTGATTTTGAGAAAAAGAAATTTCAACTGCAACCGAAGGATTCGTTCAAGTGACGGTTAATGACGAAATTGGATTGTGAAGTAGGTAAAAGAGATCTTTGAAGATGTCGCTTTGAGCATTTAGGTGTACGAAACGTGGAGCGATATCTTCTTTAACGTTGAATA
The DNA here is from genome assembly GCA_038088585.1 of Chrysina gloriosa. NCBI lineage: Eukaryota > Metazoa > Arthropoda > Insecta > Coleoptera > Scarabaeidae > Chrysina > Chrysina gloriosa. The sequence continues at coordinate 51,436,996 of CM076092.1, read as the reverse complement.
TGGCTCCATGTAGGGCGCCACAAATGAAACGCCAAGAATCAAAACTTACCCCAATATTTAATTAATTTTAAGGTATAGTTTTAACAAGCTGGAACAGGTACTTTGGTTTTAGTGAATTTTCTAAAACTTACAAGTCGCCCCCAAAGAAATGGAAGTGAATCAAGCAAAATCCATACATTAATTTTTCAAAATAGACCACTATGATGAGATAGAACCAGAAAATGTTGGAGAAATGGTTGGCGTTCTGGCCAGTGATGTAAAATTACCGTAATTAACAATTTTGGTAAATTACCGTGGTAAATTACTCTCATATTTCCGCGTAATTTACCACCCTCTTTTGTAAGTTTAGTAAAGCAACGATAACAAAGAGACGTATGTTTATAATTAAAGATTTCGGTCGTACTTATAAAGTTCATTATGGGGGAAAGCAATAAAAACACAACTATAAGACCATAACATATTGAAAACCAATAATAAAACAAAATAATTATAATTCTATATCACTATCACCAGAACTTGAATTTCCCAACTCTTTAGAAACATAATTTGGTAAAGACCTTGCAATATAAGCATCGAGATGACAATGTCGCGCTTGACGGTTATCGCTGACCGGCATTTAGATCACTATGAAATCGTTGAGATTGTCAGTCGATGCGTGGTTATCGAGAGAGGCGATTTATTCCGATAAGGAATACGCAATTAATTTAAGAAAAAGTCAGTTTGTACAACTGAAGACAGATGTAGTATTTTGCAGGAAATTCCAAATTTCGCGGCAAGCACTATCGGGTCTCTCTTTCCCCTCTCGGCAGTCTCTCTAGGAGAGAGCAGTAAAAAGATCAGACGTGTATAATCCTTTTCTTAGAATGTAGAGGCCACCTGGTAATTTACGGAAACTTCATCGGGTAATTTACGATAAATTACGGTAAATAATTTGGTAATTTAATGTGGAAATTCCTACACTTCACGTGTAAAGAATGAAGTGACAGCATTGGATGACAATGTTGATTTCTTACTTACGTAAATATACTATATACAGCGTGTTCATTTGCCAGGCGGCCTACATCCGAAACTAATAGAATTATTAAAAAGTGCAAAGATACGTCAATCCTTGTTTCGAGGGAGAACAATTTCGACTAATATATTATGATACTAAACTTACCCCCTTAATCCCCCTTCCCTAACAAAGGAATCTTAAATAGGACGAAACCATTTGTGACACATCGTTGGAAAAGTTTTTTCATTATGAATTCAATAACATATCGTTAGTCTGGGCGCGCAGCGGTAACAGCGCTCAGTTACGAAATAAGTTACGACTCCCCATCCTCTTATATAGGCTGTATGCGAGTAGTTCTGCATATATGTAGGCTGTCGCAACTTATTTCGTATTTACCGCTGTTTGCCCAGACTATACATCATACTTTGATATTTGGCCAAGGTTTGGGGTTTGCTAAGTAAGAATTGAAAGATTATCAACTTTTTTAAAAAACATATTCAAATTAGTTAATTAAGTGTTCATACTGTGCACCATTTCAATCACGGGAGACGGTGGGGTGATAGGGGGATAAACGTTACGCCTCAAAATGCTACGTAAAATGGAATTTAGAACTGAAAATAGCAACCAGCTCTCGCAATCTATTGTTCCATGACTAGTTGGTCTCAATATTTCATTATTTTGGATTTCTCTATTAATTTCTTTCCACATTCGTATTCCCATTGAAGGTAAGATGTGACAAGAAAAAGCGCCGATTCTAACCCTACTTTTACCGCCACGCTTATAGCTTTGCATATCGTTATGCTTGTTGTTACGCTTGGCCTTACATTTATTGCTTCGCATATCGCTTACAGTTCACGAGATTTTACACTAACGTTTGGGCGTGAACGAAGCTTTAGTCAACTGTGTAACAAGGCCGTTGGCATCGAAACAGAAACTGAGCATCTTCGAACATGTCGGTAACTTCAAGAATGTTCAGCGCGTTACGGCAGCCAATTTTGGCAACGGATAATAACTACCGATAGGACAATCGTGAGACCAGAAATCTGTTACAGTCTAAATTTTTCTTTTCTTTGATATCTCGAAACGTGTTTCCCAATTTCGAATTCTTTTTATACTTTTGAAAACCTGACATTACATTATCTTTCACTATAGAACACTTTTCTCTTAAAGGCTATTTTTTTATTCTTTACTCCGCGACCGATTGTCCGGGGCCAGTATCTTATCGGTGTGAGAATCCGATTTTGGAAATTGGGCCACTTACTAGTAGTCTTGCATCGAGGGTAGAAATCGGTCTTGGTTTCCCGCTGTAATGCCCGATTTTCTGAAAGATTCGTTCGAAAACCTTTTGTCTTGCTTTCTCCGTAATTAGTGTTAAATTACGCGAGTGCAGTTTACCGATTGTCCATTCGAGGTCGCCAAACATTTATGATCTATATCTGATTTATTTCTTTATTCAGACAAATCTATACACAGAAACGTACCATTTCTTTCTCCCCGAGAGGATTTCTGTTTTGGAGCATCATTTGGCCGCAGGAAATAATCACAGCCCGTTACCATTCCGGTTTTGTAAAGATTTATGTATGATTTGAGCTTCGCCTAAGCGTCACTTTTGACTTGGACATAATGGACATAACCTCCGAGTAGAAACGTACTTTTAATTTTCTAAACCGCTTGCATATTATTATCTGTATCTCGCTTGATCTTTCTCTTTAGTTTCTCTTATCTCTTTAACTTTTAGGTCATCGTTTAGACAGGAAAAGTAAAAATAGGAAGGAACAAAATAGGAAGAAAGGCAAGGGTAACTGGGAAAAAGGAGAAGAAGAAGAAGAGGTAGAAATGGGAAAAGTAGAATAAAAAGAAAATAAATACGAGGAGGAAACGTACCATTTCTTTCCCCTCGAGAGGGTTTATGTTTTGAAGCATCGTTTGGCTGCAGGAAATAATCGCAGTCTGTTACCATTCTGGTTTTGTAAAGATTTATGTATTGATTTGAGCTTCGCGTAAAGCGTCACTTTTGAGTTGGACATAACCTCCTAGTAGAAACGTCATTGTAATTTTCCAAACCCTTTGCTTATTATTTTAGTGTAAATATCCTTCAGAGGGTATGGTTAGGTATATACACAGTGATCCAGAATGATTGACGGTCACGTGACAGCTGTACTGTCATTTTATTATCAAAACTATTTTCCAAACGAAAATTGATAGTTCAACTATGATTCGTTTCGATGATCAGCGCCCTCTTCATAGGCGTGCAGATAAAATTCTCAGTTCTCATTTTAGTGATCATTTTATTAGCGTTTTCGTGTAAGTTTTACAGATTACTCCCATCGTTTTCACTTATTTTATTACAAACATTCTTCTTCAAAACTAAAACGGCGAATATATTATATTTTGGTAGATTTAAAAACTGAAAATGTTAATTAGCATTAACTCTCAACTTTTAGGTTATAATGGTTTTAACCACCGATTACCTGAAATTCAGCTTAATGCTATATTTGGGCAAATAAAGTAATAATCTTCGTTACTTTCCTCGTTTTAATACGCAGTTTTTACGAATTTGATATAAATTTTGTTTTAAACCCAATAATGTAATACATTGAGTGACAAAAGGAATGGATTGTCGGCACGCCTATGGCAAATACCATATTAATATAGAGCGGCACACATCCAATCATTGTGGATCACTGTGTATATGTACTCGATATCTCAACTTTTACGTTCAATATATAATTTCTTTGTTTTCCTTCATTCTCTCCAATACCTACTTAAATTTTATTTTTATTCAATAAAATTAAACTTCCCGCTCTTGTCTTATTTCTTACGTTATTTTCGTGTGTTTCATCCCTTTCCTTGCAAACCAGATATTTCAGGGGAAACTGACGCTCGTGGAGAGGAATGTAAGTATCGAATTCGTACGGGATGAAATTGCCCCGTCTGTTTGACGTACCATCACGTTTCATTCTCGTTTTTCTCCGCGACGAAGTAGAAACGTTAATATGCAAATTCGTTAAAATTTCTCAAAGCAATCTTCAATCACGTCGTTTCATTACCGAATTATGTACAAACGAGCAATACTAATACTACAAATAAGAAATGAAAAGGCATTTAGCGTATTCGTATGCTCATTAATTCCCCGTCAAACGTGAGCAGACAATAAACGCTAGGAACTTTATAAATACCGACACGGCTTTTTACTATATTTACGTATGTATGTAGTACGTCGCCACTTTCTTGGAGGATGTGACCGAAAATAGTCGTCGCTCTCTGAACTTCACTCCAGTCAAGGTTGCGAGTACATCCAGTTCCGTTGGACGACGATGCGTTTCGAAGAACAGTTTCAAACGACAAATTTAATGCGGGTTTTTACTAGATATAATATGTATGTAGGTATATGCGTGTAGTAAGTTCATACGCTAACGAGATTCTTATCTGCGCAAATTATTCACGGTTCTAGAGGACAATGGGTTTGGGGATTTTCTTACTTCGTTGAGTTCTTGTAGAATAAAAGAAGGTTGTTGTGGTCGCTGTATCCTTCTTAAGTTTTAAAAAACCAAGAACATATCAAGTAAAAAATTCTTTACTTTTTAAATGGACTTGTGTTTTTTAAGTGATTTTCACCTTCTTAAGAGCATTTATTTTTTAGGTGTTAGGGATTCTCATTCTTTAGGAATCTGACTTGTTTGGAGGTATTTCATTCTTTTCTTTTAATGCTTTTCACCCTTTTCAGTGATTTCTACTTTTTAGTAATTCCTGTTTTCGGGATTATTAGTAATATATAAAATATTACTTCTGGATCAGACCATTTGGTACATGCATAAATCATTGAAGAACGACGAAACAAGGATGCGAGATGATAGAAAAGTGGTCCAACATCCTTTAAAATACCCCAATCCTTAGATATATAAGCTACCAAAAATTGGAGACATGGAAAATGGTTAAAAATCACCAATGGAACCCCAAAAATCTTGCTTTTAACCACTATAGAATGGATTTTTACTTGAAAGGAAAATGACAAGGAGACAAAAAGAAATGTTCAAACGTGAAAGCATCCTTCCTTTTGTTATTGTGCTTATCAGTATTTCTGTTGTTTATCTTTTATTGCTATAATCATCCTTTAGGTAGAAGCAGTAAGAATAGCGGGAAACAAAATAAGAAGGAGGAAAATAGAACTGAGAAGAAGGAGGAGACAAAGAAGAGGAAGGATACAGAATGTACAATAACAACAAGCATAAGAAGGAGAAGAGAAAGAAATCTTCACACTTGAGAAAGTAGCATTTTCTTTTGTTATTGTATTTATCTGCAGTTCTCTTTACCTTTCTCTTAGTTTCTCTTATCGCTTTCACCTCCAGTCATCGTTTAGGCAGGAGAAATAAAAGTAGTGGGAAACAAAATAGGAAGAAAGGAAAGGGGAATTGAGGCTAAGGAGGAGAAGAAGAAGAGGACGAAATAGGAAAAGCGGTGTAAGAAAAGGAAAATAAGAAGGGGGAGAAAAATAAATCTTCAAACTTGAAAGTACCATTTCTTTTGTTATTGTATTTATCTGTATTTCTCTTAGCCCGTGTCTTTTGTTTTTCTCATATTTTTGCTGTAGTTATCGTTCACATAGGAAAAGTAAGAAAAACGAGGAACAAAATAAGAAGAAACGAAAGGAGAACTGAGAACAAGGAGAAGAGGAAGAGATAAAAAATGAAGAATAAGAAAAAGGACAACAAGGAGAAGAAAAAGAAACGTTCAAACTTGAGATGGTAGCATTTCTTTTGTTCTTGTATTTATCTGCAGTTCTCTTAACCTTTCTATTTAGTTTTTCTTATCTCTTTCACCTTCAGTCATCGTTTAGACAGAAGAAGTAAAAATACTGGGGAACAAAATAGAAAGAAAGGAAAGGGAAACTAGGCAGAGGAGAAGAAGATGACGAGGAAGAAATAGATAAAGCAGAAAAAGAAAAGAAAAATTGGGAGGAGAAGAAAAAGAAATTTTCAAACGTGAAAGTAGCATTTCTTTTGTTATCGTGTTTATACGTATTTCTCTTAACTTTTACCTCTTCTTCTTTTTATCTCTTCCTGTTGTAGTCATCGTAGTAGATAGGAAAAATAAGAAGAGCGATGAATGCAATAAGAAGGAAAATACGAAGAAGTGGACCAAAGAGAAAAGGAAGAATGAGGAGAGGAAGAACAATAAGAAGAAACAGAAACAGAAAGCGAATAGAGAGAAAAAGAAGAAGAAATCCCCAAACTTCAAAACAATACTTTTTGTTATTGTGTTTATTCACATCTCTTTAACCTTTCCCTTTAGTTTTCCTTGTCTGTTCTAGCTTAAGTCGTGGATTAAATAGGAACAGTAAGAATAGCAAGGAAGAAATCAACCACAATTCGATGCATTTGAAACTTACGAATGACAAAAGAAGAGAAACAAAGAGAAATAAAGAGGAATAGAGGATGAAGGAGAAACAAAATTTGAGGGAAAAGGAAAAGAATAAAGAGGGAAAGGAAGAAGAAGTCTTCAAACTTTAAAGTAATAATTCTTATTGTGTTTATCTCTAATTCTCTCGGATTTTCTCTTTTCCTTTTTTATCTTCTTCTTTAAGGAAAACACCAAGCAGAAGAAAAAGGAAAAACGAATAAACGGTTTAATAATAAAAGTTCAAACTCTAAAGTAGCGTGGTTTTCGTTTATTGTTTATTCATACTCTCCTTCGTTTACTTCGTTTCTTTTTCTTACTTCTTCCTGTTATAGTCTGAGTTTCAACGTGCATGCTGAAGATTAAGAAAACGAATAAGAAGCAAAATAAGAAAAAAACAAACAAGGGAAATGTTCACCTTTTTTAAAATTGGTTTTTATTCATATTTTCCTTCGTGTCCCTCCTTCCTTTTTCTCACTTCTTCCTGTTATAGTCTGCGTTTCGAGACCCGTGCTAAAGATTAAGAAAAAGAATAAGAAGAAAAAGAAGAGAAAAATCAAAAAAGAAAAGTTCAAACTAGAAAGTAGCATCCTTTTCGTTTATTGTGTTTATTCATATTTTGCTTCGTCTTTCTTCCTGCTATAGTCTGCGTTTCAACGTGCGTGCTGAAGATTAAGAAAAAGAATAAGAAGAGGAAAGAGAAAAAACAAAAGAAATGTTCAAACTCGCAACTAGCATACCTTTCTTTAATTGTCACGCCACGGATAGTGTGGTAGTGATTTACGCATTTTCTGAAGATGTTACTCTTCCAGATTGGCCTCTTCTTTTGGGACGGAGGGAGAGAGAGAGAGAGAGAGAGAGAGAGAGAGAGAGAGAGAGAGAGAGAGAGAAAAAATCCATAATGACAACTGTTTCGCAACACTAGACCCAATAATAAGAAGGAGGTTCAGTCTGTTTAATCTCGTCACGGACCAATGCTGGTGTGGTAGATAGATTGATTCCAACCTTTATCATATCGACTTTGGACAACTTCAAATACGAATTTGGGCACCAAATCTGCAGTGCACCAGACAAGGGAAGTGAAGGAAATAGCCACTCATAAATTTTGGTCGAAAATGTTTTTAGAGAAGCATACCTCATCATCTAACAATCGACAATGTTTTGTTTCTGCTGGTCGGCAGCACTCCTTCTACTGGTTTTTCTTTGTTAATTACGATGAGTGCTTTCTTTATTTTTCATAGCTCCCGGCAATGACAGGATCAATTATGACGCCAACGACAACACATCGTTTCTATGGAATCCAACCTAAGTACCTTCTAAAATATCCAAACTTCAATCCCACGTTTAACACACTGTCACGCTTATCATTTACCCACATTAAATGTAATTTAATTCGACTCTGAAAAAATCCATTCTCAATGGATCGATTTTCGCTTAGGAAACAGATGTCCAGAGACATGGCTCAATCCCTGGCCAGCATCACACTCAGCGAGAATAACGTCGTCATTAAACGATCGGACAAATTGGACGATATCAAGAAGGACATCGACATCAACGATCACGTCATTACGGTGGAAGAACTGCAGGCGAAGTAAGTACCGAACCGATCGATTCGAAACTTGAGATCTTTTGAGGAAGACGCCCTCTTCCATAGGTACGCCACCAATACCGAAACGGGAATGAGTACTTGGGCAGCCGCCAGATTGTTGCAGATCAACGGACCAAATTGCTTGATTCCACCGGCCGCGAAGTCGAGATGGGTGGTTTTGTCCGGATATTTATTCGGAGGATTCAATATTTTGTTGTGGATCGGGGCTTTGTTGAGCGTTTTCGGATTTGCTATGTCGTATTATAAAAGCGGAACTACTGAGGAGGAACAGCTTTATTTAGGTGAGCACGCCCTTACAGTATTAGTCGAGAAAGACCTATGAAGAGGGGTCACTTCTGTCTTCACCGGATGCTTCCTAAAAAAATTGTTAAAATTTAGCCGCGTTCAGAGATCACCAATGAAAATCTTCCTTACAGCCGTCCTCTTGGTGACCGTTATATTGGTGACTGGCTTCTTCGGTTTCTACCAAGAAGCTGCCAATAGCATGGTGATGGAGGGCTTCAAGAAGATGCTTCCGAAAAGCGCGTTTGTCATCCGCGAGGATATACGCGGAGATAGCTTGCGAGGAACTGGTGGTAGGCGATTTGGTCCACGTGAAGGCCGGGTATTGCATTCCGGCCGATATCAGGATTATCGGCTCGAACGTCCTGAAGGTGGATAACAGCTCGATAACTGGCGAGTCCGAGCCGCAAACTAGAGTGCCGATCTGCACCGATCCCAATCCGTTGGAAACGGCGAATTTGGCCTTTTATGGGACCAACGTGGTTGAAGGATCAGGTAACATTCGATATTTTTCCCTCGATGGCGGTACAATTCTGGTTTTGTTCAAAGGCTACGGGATCATCATCGCCACCGGAAAAAATACGCTGATGGGACATATCGCTGGGTTGACTTCCGTTTTGGTAGCGGAAGAGACGAACATCAAAAAGGAGCTGAAGGTCTTCATCAAGTTGATAACGTGCATGGCTCTGGTGATTGGGCTTTTATGCTTTTGCGCCTCGCTGGGATTAGGTTACGATGTTATAAGCGCCTTCATCTTCTGCATAGCCATCATAGTAGCGAACGTGCCCGAAGGACTGATGGTCACTTTGACGGCCAGTCTTACTTTAACAGCGAAAAGATTGGCGAGGAAGCATTGCTTGGTAAGTACGGGCACGCCTGTTTCTTTTTCCATCATAACCTCCAAGTTCCAATTACGAACATGGTCAGGATTGGGTCAAAGGCCACATATTTTTCTTCGGGTATCATTCCCGAATATGGTGGCCATCACGCATTAACCAACCATCATCATCTTCCTTTCCTTTTACTTCTTTCTTATTTATTATAATAGGAAAGGAAGAATACGAAGGAAAATATGAATAAACACAATTTAAAGAAAAGGATGCTACTTTCGAGTTTGAACATTCCTTTTTCTTTGTTGTTTTTTATTCTTTTTCTTAAAGTGGAAGGGTATACAAAAAGAAAAGAGCAAATCCAAGAGAATCGGTGATAAACGCAATAAGAATTATTATTGTAAAGTTTGAAAATTTCTTCTTCCTTTACCCCCTCATTCTTTTCCCTTTTCGTCTGATTTTGTTTGTCCTTCTTCCTCTTATTTCTCTTTTTCTTCTCGGTTCTCCTTGCCCCCCTCTAGGCTACGCCCCTGGTTAAGCAGAAAGTAAGAATGGCCAAAAAGTCAAATAATTTTGATTCTAAACGCTTAAATGTTCTTTTTGAAGAAATAGCCGAATTTACTCACAAACAACTGCATCATTTAGTATCGAAAAACTTCTCTAATTTTTTCAAGCGATTTAAAATATCATCTGATTTTATTATTTGCGATCCTGCAATTTGGAATTCTCTTGGTGGTCTTAGGGTAACCGGAAACCTCTTTGCTTTAATGATGCTGCAGAAAGGGGTGTTAAGCTTATGAAAATATATACTAACCTCATAACACAAGATGAAGAGCAGAAACAGTACCTACTGCAAGTAGTAAGAGACTATCGCAGCTATTTTCCATCTTGCTCAAAACAAGCATTATCAAGAAAATATTAAACTTTTGTATTTAAGCAGTTACAAGTCTTAAATTAAGACCTTAAATAAAACACGATTGTTATTAAACTTTATTGGTCAACCTTAATTTTTTCTCTCCTTGGGGCACGTGTTGGGGTTGAAGAAATCTTTCCAAATTTTTACCGGTTACTTATCACCCCCAAAGGAAAAGAAATAGGAGGTGAGACTTATCGAAATATAAAATTAATTTTTTCAGTGTATTTTAAGGATTACACTACTGAACCTCTAGGATTTCTATTCTTGCCCATAACATGGTAAACAGCAACGAAGTGACCGTTTCAATTTCAGGTGAAGAATCTTCAAGCGATCGAGACCTTGGGTTCCACCAGCGTCATCTGTTCCGATAAAACTGGAACCCTAACCCAAAACCGGATGACCGTCTCCCACATGTACTACGATCACATGATAATCGACGTCTTAAGTTCGGACTACGTTCCTCACCCGACGTATTCCTTCAAGGTCTTGTGCAGGGTGGGCGTGCTCTGCAGCAAAGCCCAATACCACGTGAACGATATGGACCTTCCTCCCGAAGAACGGCGAATTCTCGGCGACGCCAGCGAGCAAGCCGTGCTCAAAGCGATGGAAGCGATGGTCGGAAATATATTGGAGAGACGCGAGAAGAATCCCAAGGTAAGGTGATAATCGACGGGGGTGGAATCGTGATTTTACGATTTTTATGTCCTTAGATATGCGAGATTCCTTTCAATTCGGCGACGAAGTACCAAGTCTCCATTCATCGGCGAGGAAAAGGTGGATTTCTGCTGGTGATGAAGGGGGCGCCCGAAAGAGTTTTGGAAAGGTGCACGACGATCATCCTCAAAGATAGGAACGTGTCGATAAGCAGTTATAGGAGGCCGATCGAAAAGGCGACGTTAAGCATGGGTTATATGGGGGAGAGGGTTTTGGCTTTCGCCGATTTGGAACTCGATAAGAGCGTGTATCACGCGAATTACCGCTTTGATACCGACAAAGTTAATTTTCCGCTGACGGGGCTCAGATTCGCCGGGATGATGTCGATGATCGATCCTCCGAAGGAAGGGGTTTTGGACGCGGTACAAAAGTGTCGGACGGCCGGTATCAAAGTGGTGATGTTGACGGGCGATCATCCCATTACGGCCATGGCGATTGCGAAGAAGGTAAGTGATAGGAAAGAATGATTATTGAATTATGTGCTGATGGAGGACTATGCGATCTTCATTTCTGTTTTATTCTTTTAACAATGTACCTCCGGAATAAACTCAATACAGCGATTCTCAACTTGTGGGGCGCGCCTCCCTAGGAACCGCAACTGCTTGCAAAAATTATCTCCAAACATAGTTTCTACAATTTCAATTGGGGCTGGGAAAATAAGCTCTTCACCAATGGTGTGAGGCTTCTTATATATACAAGATCTTTTGCAAGACTATTAAGGCCCGAGCTTTGTTACACGTTTCCAATTTTCTCTGACCGTGGCCTTATTTTCCCAGTCTGCGATTCCCTTATCCTGCAGGTCGTCTACCACTGCCTCTTGCCATCTCTTCCTCGGTCTTCCTCTCTTGCTCTTATTTTGCATTACTTTTTGTTTTTCCTCCCACGATCCCATTTTTACCAGTAGCGTCTGCCACTCGTTCATCACCTTTGAGGTAACAACGATTTAATACGAAACGAAAATCATGCTAAGCCGTCGGTGATTTAGGGAAATGTACGATTAAAACTGTGGTATCACTCCTCCTTCTTCTGTTTGATGACGTTTTTCCTCCTTTCCAGGTTGGTATCATCTCACCCGACAAGATAACACCCTACGACATTGCGATGGAAAAGAACATCTCCATCACGGCCGTCAGTAAAGAAGACGCAGCCGTCTGCACAGCCGTCGTCATACCCGGTTGGGATTTACGCAGCATGTCCGAAGCCGAACTCGACCACATCATCAGAGAGTATTCGGAGATCGTCTTCGCAAGAACCAGCCCGCAACAGAAACTGCAAATCGTCGAAGCGTTCCAACGTAACTCTGAAATCGTCGCCGTGACCGGAGACGGAGTCAACGATTCCCCCGCTTTGAAGAAGGCGGACATCGGCATTGCCATGGGGATATCGGGTTCGGACGTCAGCAAGGAAGCGGCCGATATGGTCCTATTGGACGATAACTTCGCCACCATAGTCTTGGGGATCGAAGAGGGTCGGTTGATTTTCGACAATTTGAAGAAGACGCTCGGGTATCTTTTGACGTCGAACGTACCCGAGATCGTCCCGTTCTTACTTTTCGTCCTGATCGGGATTCCGAGCGCTTTAAGCGTTATGGCCATCATCACCATCGATGTCGGTACGGATTTGTGGCCGGCCATCAGCTTAGCTTACGAAAAGGCCGAGTCTGATATCATGACGCGACAGCCGCGCAATCTCAAAACCGATCGTTTAGTAACGTTAAAACTGATACTATACACCTACATCCAAGTCGGGGTGATCCAAGCTTGCGCCGGATTATCCGCCTATTTCTTCACGATGGCCAAGCACGGTTTCCTCATGGATCGGGTCTATGGATTGCGCGTGGAATGGGACGATAAGTCCAACGACGCGGTGGTAGATTCTTACGGCCAGGAATGGTCCTATCACGAGCGCAAGAAATTGGAACGTAAAGGTTACAGCGCTTATTTCTTGGCGATAGTCACCACTCAGCTGGCTGACGTTCTCATTTGTAAAACGCGAAGACTTTCCTTGTTGCAGCAAGGTATGGGGAATTGGGTGTTGAATTGCGGGATCGTCTTCGAGATCGCATTGGCAGGCGTGGTCGTTTACTGTCCTTACGTCAACACGGCCTTGCGTTTGGAACCGATAGAATTGATTTACATATTGCCGGCCGTCCCGTATGCGATTTTCATCGTATTCTGCGACGAAGTAAGGAGGTATCTGATTAGGAAATATCCTGAGAGTTGGTGGAAAGAGGAAATGTATTATTAGTTTCCATTCTTGTTAGAGTCATTGCCCGAATAAAACGTTTACTTTTAAGACACAGTTTGGCTTAAGTCTTCCTTATTCTATCATATTAATCATAATACTCTTCATTGCTCGCGACTCATGAAGAGTACGGGAGATCTCAACAATGCAAAATCACATAATATATCAATACCTAATTATTTTTAATCAATCAGAACTCACCTTTAGTCGCTTAATCTTACTTACTCACTTTAATTCCCTCTATTGATATTATTATCTGTAAATGTTGCATTGGCGAGAATAATTTGTTTATTGTTAATGTTTATGTACTTCCATATGTTGCATGTGATGAATATGAAATTTTCTTTGATGCGTTGAGTTTGGAGCTTCTTCATAAGCAAATGTTGATATTCGGTGATTTTAATTGTCCGGATTTTAATTCTTGTAATACTACCGATCGAAAAACACGTATATTTACTAACTTCATATCAACATTAGCTTTGAAACAGTACAATAACGTCTTAAACTGTAATGATAGAACTTTAGATTTAGTTTTCTCTAACCTTTCTTGTACTATTGCCGTTAGCCATGATACTGTTCCGCTTATACACGAAGATGTGTTTCACCCTGCCCTAATTGCAATCCTAGATATTACCAAGTCTAAAGCAGGAAATAACGTCCCGTCTAATAAAAACTTGCGATATAATTTTTCAAGAGCGGATTTTATGTCGCTGTACGACAGTATCTTGCATGTCGACTGGACCTTTCTGAACAGTTTTCTAATGTCGACGATGCTGTTTCTGCATTTTACAATCAACTATTTACTACTATTGATCTTTTCGTACCAATATACAGAAGTTTCCAACGAATATACCCACCTTGGTTTAATACAGACATTAAGAAAAACTTAAAACTGAAACATTATTATCATAGGAAATGGAAAACAACTAAATCTTCCATTTATCATAGCGAATTTTCACGATTACGGTCCTTCATTAAGACACAAATTAATGGAGCTTATAGGGAATATCATAAAACTATTGAAATGAATATAGCTGGTGATTCAAAATTATTTTGGAAGCTTGTAAACTCTAGGCTATCTACCTCCAGAATTCCTGGGTGTTTGGATGTTGACAACTCAATCCTTGAGAAACCAATTGATATCGTTCAAGCATTTGCAGATGTGTTCTCCAAAGTATTCACTCATAGCATACCTACTAATCCTAGCCATTTTTATTCGGACTTTAATAGCTGTTCTTTTAACATTGGATACGTTACTCCTAACGAGGTTACTAGTGCCTTAAGAAAGCTCAAAGCGACCATGACTCAAGGAGATGACGCTTTACCTAGTTTTCTTATTCGGGACTGTGCTCCAATTATGTGTGAACCGCGATGTACGATTTTTAATATGGCTATCAAAACGTCTACTTTTCCGTCTTCTTGGAAAATTAGCAGGATCACTCCCGTCTTAAAAAAGGTGACACGCGTAATATTTACAATTATAGACCTATTAGTATACTTTCAAACTGTGCTAAGGTTTTCGAACAACTTCTCTGTGAAAGATTGTATAACTCCATCAAACCTTATCTATCTATTCATCAACATGGATTTTCTCGTGGACGATCAACTACCACCAACTTAGCTGAGTTTACCCAGTACATTAGCGAGAACCTCGATAAACGAATTCAGGTAGACACTATATACAGGTGATCATTTGAAAACTTCCCACCTTGAAGAACTCTTTAATTAATAAAATTATCAAAAATCACTAAAACAGGTCAATGTTATTTTGAAGGGGGACATTTAATAACCTATTCCAATCAGTTGGGAAACGTTCACCCTCCCTTTCAGCTACCCCCATCCCAAAATTTTAAATGGCACTACCCCATATGTGATACATCATTTTAAAGGGTATAAAATTCTCAATATTTTAAAGCAAAGAAAATTAAAATCGGCCGAGCCGTTCATGAATTAGAGACAAAAATGTATTAAACCGGAAAATTAACTGACAAACGTTGACGATATCGATAACAATCACCTATTTATGAACACAACAGTTGCAAATAATTAACTACAACAATGCAAAATAAACTTTCATTAATTAACAAGAGTTTACAAATTACCTAAAACTAAAACTCAAAAACGTAAACAATTAAATTTATCGTAATAGATGCTCAAATTGCGCTCCATTGGTTGCTAGGCAATGATAAAGCCTATGTTCAAACTCTCTTCTAACATTTTCGAAAACTCGCCGCGGAATCAATCGGCATTCGGATGTTATTCGTTGTTTCAGTTCGTCGATGTTGGCTGGGGGAGTTTTATAGACGACGGATTTAAGGTGGCCCCAAAGGAAAAAGTCGAGGGGGAAAGGTCAGGAGATCTTGCTGGCCACTCTACTGCTCCTCTTCTTCCAATCCACCTCTCTGGAAACTTGTTATTCAACCAGTTTCGAACTGGTACCACAAAATGTGGTGGGGCACCATCTTGCTGAAAATAAACTTGATTTTCATCCAAAATTAAGTTTCCTTCGTCGTCTACTTGATTTTCTATTGCTTCCGTAATCAAGGGATCTATGACATCTTCCAACATATTGAGATAAATAGTACCATTTAAATTTTCATTAATAAATAACGGACCAATGGCCGAGTCCCCCAATATACCAGCCCACACATTAATTTTTTGTGGCCACTGAGTATGCGTTTTTCTAAATAGATTCGGGTTTTCATCATTCCAATAACGACAATTATGACGATTAACATAGCCATTCAAAAAAAAAAAAGTACATTCGTCACTGAAGCAAATATTTTGAATTAGATTTGGAGTGGTATTTATCATCACAGTCATTTGTTCACAAAATTGAAGTCGTCTATCGAAATCATCTTCATTTAGAGCTTGGTGATTTTGAAGTTTGTATGGATGCCATTTATGAAGTTTTAAAACTTTCTGAACAGACCCATACGAAAAACCAGTTATGTTGCACACTTGCCGAATTGAGCTCGTATGATTTGCAGCAAATTGTCCTAATATTTCTATTTGAGAGTCCTCATTCACAATTCGAGGTTGTGTCCTTTTTTTATTTGCTACTGATCCAGTGTCTTTAAATTTTCCTACCAAATCTAAAACGTATCGATGGGATACATGGTTATTTGGATGTCTTGCATTAAATTCCTTGGCTGTTCGTCGAGCACACTGACTTTCAGCTCCATAAATGAAAATTATTTCAATTCTCTCTTCTAAAGTGTATGTCATTTTAGTGACACAATTAGCACAAACGCTACCCCAAATCAAAGGAATCTAAAGTTATCTGAAGCGGCGATATTTAATTCCTGAATTCTACAACAATTGACACTTTGAACTTGTACGACGCACGTTCTTTTGTTTCAAAGCAAAACGTAGGTAGATGGCTTGATCAACCACTCAAAATGGGCATTATCAAGACACGTAATCTGACACGTAATTAGATAGATTAAATAATCAGGTAGATTAAATAAGTGTTGTGTTCATAAATAGGTGATTGTTATCGATATCGTCAACGTTTGTCAGTTAATTTTCCGGTTTAATACATTTTTGTCTCTAATTCATGAACGGCTCGGCCGATTTTAATCTTCTTTGCTTTAAAATATTGAGAATTTTATACCCTTTAAAATGATGTATCACATATGGGGTAGTGCCATTTAAAATTTTGGGATGGGGGTAGCTGAAAGGGAGGGTGAACGTTTCCCAACTGATTGGAATAGGTTATTAAATGCCCCCTTCAAAATAACATTGACCTGTTTTAGTGATTTTTGATAATTTTATTAATTAAAGAGTTCTTCAAGGTGGGAAGTTTTCAAATGATCACCCTGTATATAGACTTCAGCAAAGCCTTCGATACTATTGATCATGGGGTGTTAGTATCCAAACTCTCTTCAATTGGATTCTGTCCAGGTGCTATTGCGCTAATGCAATCTTATCTTCATGATCGTACATATTACGTGCACTATAATGGTTTTCTATCTCGCTCTTTCATTGCGTCCAGTGGAGTCCCTCAAGGCTCAAATTTAGGTCCACTTTTTTTAATATATACGTGAATGATCTTTTGCTCTCTTTGGATTGTGACTTCCTTGCTTATGCAGACGATCTCAAAATTTACAACAAGATTACTTCAACGTCTGATTCCTTGATTCTACAAAAACACCTCACAGCAATTAATGATTGGTGCTCTCTCAATAACATTCAATTGAATGTTGATAAATGTGCAACACTTACCTTCACTCGCTCTTCTCAGCCAGAGATATATAACTACACAGTCTCTGATGCTATAGTTCCTAGAGTGAACCAATTCAGAGATCTTGGTGTACTGTTTGATACACAGTTGTCATTCTCTTTACACATACAAGCTATCGGTTCCTCAGCTTCTAAATCACTTGGGTTTTTATTTCGAACTTGCAGACACTTTTCCGATGATGCAGCGTTAAAGGCTGTTTACTACTCGCTTGTTCGCTCCAAGATGGAGTATGCCTCTATTGTATGGTATCCTCACTACCATCATCATCAACTGCAGCTTGAAGCAGTTCAAAAGATTTTTGAAGTACCTCTCTTATAAATCGGATGGTGTCTATCCTCCTCGTAGCATTGATTATGGCAGCCTACTTCAGAGGCACAATCTTGAATCTTTATCTCGCCGCAGGGAAGTAGCTAGTGGTAGGTTTCTCTTAAAGTTGATCAACCATGAAATCGATTCGCCATCTTTACTTTCCCAAGTGTCTTTTGTTGTTCCTCAATACAATTGCAGATCTCTGGATACATATTTTGCATTTCACGAGCACATACTAATGTTTTACTTAAAGCGCCACTGAATCATATGAGTAGGAATGCGAATGGTGCGTGTCCTGACCCTTTCAATCTTTCTGCCGCACATTAGTATTTCTTTTTTTTTTTTTTTGGTGAAAACTATTATTTGGAAGCTTCTCTTATGTTTAACATATTGTAGCGATCAGTTTTTCAATCCTTTTTTTTTGTTCAAATTGTTCCTTTTAAGTTTAGCTTTAGTTTAAGTTTACGTTTAAGTTTTTGATTTGTAACACTGCATTGTCGTTTCTTTTTGTAAATTGCCCTCTTATCGGATAATCTGTTGGGTAATAAAGTTATTATTATTATTATTATTATTATTAATTTTGTTATTCGTGGAAACCGTAACAAAATAATCTTTGCTCTTCGGTATTGAACATATTTCGTTTGGAAGTTTAAAAGCAATTTTCAATTTCTTAGAAAAATATATAGAAATATAAATTTCTTGGAAAAAGCTCTAATCCCTATTTAAGTAATGTTTACTTTATTATATTTCATGAAACGTCGTTAATCGTACAATGTAAATTTCCCAGAAAATCGTTTAATAAATTTTTTATAAAAATAACGCAGTACAGTATTGATTAGAAGCGTGTTTCAGATTTTGATAAATGATCGTTTATCGTTGATATAACTTTTTGGATCTGTAAAATTGCTTTTCCAAGAATTTGATGGCACTTGTACCTATTAAGACCGTCACATCTGCCATTGGTTCAAAATTGTGTCTAGTTTTGAGCAAACGTGTCCTCCTCTTTCCTAGCTCAACGCCTAGAGGGAGTAGGGTTGCTTTCTTCAAACCTCCATACTAGTTTTCCTAGGGACAGTCGTATAAGCTTCAAGTCTTTGCTTCCTGATCTTATCTCCTGCGACGTCGTCTTCAAAATATTGGCCAAACAAGTTGATATCATCCCCCTTTTCAACTCCTATGGGATCAGATTTGGGTACGCCGATCCATCGAGGGGAGGAAGCTTTTGCATTTTTAAATAGTCAGAGGCAGTCGATCATCTTCTACATGCCATGGGAAAATCTGTACTTAACTCCTCAAGTTTAGCAGCGGAATTTCTGTAATTTCTTGCGCAATCGAGTTCTTTTTCCTTCCCTTTTTTACAAGAAAAAAATCTCTTCCGATTTTGACAGGAATCTAAAGTTACAATTGAGAGACGGACACTTTAAAAGATACAAAGTTACGAAAGCGTACTCGATTCGTCCATCCAGTAAGTAGTCTTGTTACGACGAAAATTCGCTCTTTACCTTCACCTGCATACCCGAAACCGCGCAACCGAACTGGTTTCATTCTACTTCAAGTTCGGCGTTCGGGCCTTCTCTAAATTTCATTTTATCTTTCGTGTCGTCGCAATTGTTACATCATCGCGACCTTCCAGACGAATTTACGAAATGTCCGATGTTACGAAGCCGCGTTATTTCGTCTCTTTTGTGTATCTTTAATGTTTTTTTTTCTGTTTTCGTTTTATCCCATCGTAAAAGACGTTTACCTTTTTGTACGATGAAGATGATGGATTTCTCGTACCTCACCGGTTGATGAATTAAAAAGTTTTATTGTCGATCGATTGATAAAGAAAAGGTTGGATTCTATGTGATGGATATGCCTGAACTAATTTGGTGGTTTAATTTCATTTTTTAATTTCCTGTGGAATGTGCTGGAGGATTTTTCTTGGGGGAAAATAATTATATTTTCTGTTCGTGGTATAAACTGATTGTCTTATTAGTTTTTACACGATATTCTTTACTATGCGTTTAAAAACGAATTCCATTGGACAGAAATGTATCTATTCTAAATATTCCCGGGCATAGTCAGTTGCAAATGAAAGACAACATTGTTTGTTCAAAGTCACGTACCGCGTAAAAAATCAATTCATAAGCTTTTGACAAAACAAAGCCGATCTTTTCCGAAGTTCAAAACCCAAACACCCCAAAAACATCCTGCGATTCTCTTCAGGTTAGTACTATGGTTTAATTTCTTAAAGTGGATTTCCCGAAAACCGTTGATATTATCGTGGATCAATTAATGTTCCAAATTTTATTATAAACTTTTGACTTCAATGATGATGCACGAGCTGACAAATTTTTCTTAGTAAGTCCCTCCAAAGTCATTGGAGAAAAAAAAAGAAAGATGGTGAAGAAGATTTTCAAATGAGAATCTCTTAAAAGATCAGCTTTTACCTGGGATTTTCCTTTCCCCGTATGATCCCCGTTGAAAACCCTTTCCGAGGAAGAATGCTCAAATATCACTGATGATACTATCACCAATTGGTAGATGGGCTGGAATTTAAAGACCCTGAGGATACAAACACTAAGAGAATTTTACAGTGGGAATGACCATTACGCTTGATTTCGTTCATACCTCAACCGTAATAATTTCCTTGGCCCTTACCTCTCAACTACAAGGTGGCGCAAAATTAATCATACAATTTTGTTTTTGAATAACTTTTTAGTAAATAAAAAATGATTTTGAGTAATGGAAATCTTTATTTGGACCTTTACAATTTTTTCTGTTAAGTGGAAAAGATGATATCTGTCAAGTGGCTGCCTCCAGTGTTGATACACATTTGTGCCCGTTTTATCGCATTTTCCATGACTTTCCGGTGATAATTGTTCGCATTCTTGTCGTATATTCTCCTTAAGGGTTGTGATTGTCTGGGGCTTGTTGGCATAAACCCGGGACTTCAAGTAGCCCCAAAGAAAGAAGTCTGGGATGGTTAAATCGGGCGATCTTGCTGGCCATGCCAAATCGCCAAAACGGGAGATTAGGCGACCAGGAAGCGCTTCCTTCACAATATCCATTGTGGCTCGTGCCGTGTGTGCGGTTGCACCGTCTTGTTGAAACCACATGTTCACCAAGCCCCGCTCATTCAATTCTGGCAGTAAGAAGTCGTTTATCATGGCCCTATAGCGTTCGCCAGTAACAGTAACCGTATTGCCGATGGCGTTCTCAAAAAAATACGGCCCAATCATTCCACCCGCGTGAACGCCGCACAACAGAGTGTCTTTAAGTGCATGTAACGCCTCTTCGTGCATCACACGCGGATTTTCAGTGCCCCAGAAACGAAGATTTTGTTTATTGACGTAATCGCCTCGTCGCTCATGATGATTTTCGACTCAAAATCGTCCTCTTTGTGATTGAGATTGAGGATGGCTCTAAAATAATTCACACGCGACTGACGGTCAGCAGGCATTAACTGATGCACTGTTTGCACTTTGTACGGCAACATATGTAAGTCCTTAAAGGTCCACTAAAATTCGCTGTAGGGTCCGTCTGGTGATGCCCAATTGGGTGGCCCGTCGTCTGGTTGATGTTTTTCGTTCTCAGCGACATCGTCGGCCACAGCCGCGATAATTTTGGTAGAACGACCAGTTCGATGGCGGTCACGCCCTGCAAGGTCTTTTGTGGTTCCAGTCTGTTCGAGTCGAGCAGCTAAGCTGCGGAATGTTTGCCCTGTTGGCGCAACACGATTAGGAAATCGACGTCGAAATTCACGCTGCGCTAACACCGCCGACCGATTACACTGCCCAACAAATATCTACTTTATAAAACTTTCCAAGAAGATTACTATCATATTCGATGTATTTTAGTGTGCTTATTTCAAAAATGACACTAGTATTTGCGTAACAGCTCTAGTTTTTAAGATCTTTCAAACTATCCGCGTTTGAGGTAACCGTGCATGATAAGTCACTTTCAACTGGTACATCAAGAAAAAACCAACAGCAAATTAAAATGGCTACAAAGAGAAGACACTGTTTAAACGATCCAGATAATTTTTGTGTAATTTGTGGTGAATATACCTTTGCGAAGTATCATAAATCGATCACGGACTTCGTTAAATCTGCGTATTTTAACTACTTTGGTGTGAATATTAACAATTTACGGAACTCGTGGGTGCCTAACAGTGTGTGCCAAAATTGTGTTGTCTCTTTGCGACAATGGTCAGGTGGAAAAAGATCTGCTCTTAAGTTCAACACACCCATGATTTGGCCGGAACCTCGTAATCATCATGATGATTGTTATTTTTGTGTGGTAAACACTAAGGGCATAAACTATGCAAACCGGGATAAGTGGTTGTATCCGACATTGACTTCTGCTCAAAGGCCTCTTACACACTCTGATCAGTCATCAGTGCCAGTACCATCGACATCATCAACGAAGAAGATGGAAATTGAAGAAGAAGAACATGAATCTGACTCTGATTTCACACCTAGTCCAGAGAAAACTCCTCAAACATCAAAGTGAGTTAAATGACTTAGTAAGGGATTTAAATCTATCGAAAGAGCAGTCCGAATTATTGGCATCTCGTCTGAACGAGAAATATCCACTTGCACCACAAACAAAAATTTCATTTTATCGTACTCGTGAAAAAGATTTACTGTCATATTTTTCCTCTGAAGAGAATTTAGTTTACTGTAATAATGTTGAAGGTCTTATACAAAAGATGGGTTTACAAAAGACCAATCAAATGATTGGCGTCTTTTTATTGATAGCAATAAAAGAAGTTTAAAGTGTGTACTGTTACACAATGGAAATAAGTACGGTTATATACCTGTAGGACATTCAACTTCTATGAAAGAACAATATGACAATATTTCTTTAGTATTAGAAAAAATAAAATATGATGAACATAGCTGGAAAATTTGTGTAGATTTGAAAAGTTAAATTTCCTCTTAGGACAACAGGCAGGTTATACTAAATACCCGTGTTTCTTATGTTTGTGGGACAGTCGCGATAAAAACAACCATTGGACTCAAAAGGTGTGGCCACTGAGGGAGTCAGCTATTGTTAGTAAGCAAAATGTAGTAAATCCACCTTTAGTTAATCACAATCCAATTATATTGCCACTACTTCATATAAAACTTGGTATTATGAAGCAATTTCTTAAAGCCCTTAACAAAGATGGTCAATGTTTTGCTTGTCGAAAAAGATTACTGGTCTGAGCAAAGAAAAGTTAAAAGCAGGCATTTTCGATGGACCACAAATTAGACAAATGATAAAAGACCCAAATTTTGTCGAATCTATGAACGAACTAGAAAAACGAACCTGGCAATGTTTCGTTTCTGTGATTCAAAATTTTCTTGGAAATCATAAATCAGAAAACTATTTACAATTAGTTAACGACATGTTGTCTAACTTAAAACATCTAGGGTGTAACATGAGTATTAAATTACATTATTTACATTCTCATTTGGATCGATTTCGTGAAAACCTGGGAGAGTACAGTGAAGAGCAAAGTAAAAGGTTTCACCAGGATATTCGCATAATGAAAGAACGTTACCAAGGGAGGTGGGACATACATATGATAGCTGATTACTGCTGGAATCATTGTCGGAATCTTATACACCCCATTCAAGAAAGTCTTATAAAACACATTTTATTCCTCAGCCACAGTGATTGTTTCAAATAAAGTGAGTAAAAAAATCATACTTTTGTAATTTTAACCTATACTCGACTCGCCGAACAGATGCAGTAGCAAATTATGGCAACCTTGCAATGCAAATGTCCGACTCACACAGCATAAATCACATGTAAACATATCAAAATAATAACCTCATTTTGCATTTGACATAAATAAAAATTGCAAAATAAGTACTCAAATAATTTTCTTATTTCTTCAAGTATGTTTTGTTGAATTAAATTATGCATCTCCAATATATAGAATTATATATAGTAAATAAAAAATACACAATGGTTTTAAGAAGATCTATGTAATATATAAATACAAAATAAGGAAACAAATAATTAATATTCTTTTTTTGGTACGTATTTATATAAGAAACAGTATCCTAAAAAATTAACTCACTGTACAAATAGGTATAATCAAAAATAATAAATTTTATACATATTACAAAAATTTAATACAGTAAAGGAATTAATTATGACACACTAAAACGTTCTTAAAATGTATCTTCTTCGCTATTAGATGATGTAGACGAATCATCATTAATTGTAATGATTAACGGCTCTATGTGTATATCTATGAGATTGTCAAGTTCCCACATTTCCTTCTCTGTTTGAATAACATGTTTAATAGCATTTTGCCAATTTTCAACAGAAATATTGTCAATACCTCGTTGAAATAATTCTTTCACGTCTGCCAATTTAAATGTGGTGTTATGTCTGGCAACATACCCCTTCACTTGTGCCCATATTAGTTCAATCGGGTTTAATTCACAGTGATAAGGGGGAGTCTAAGTACCTTTCTATTAGTGTTTTCTATTAATTCATTAACAGCATATTTCGGAGGGCCAGATAAATGTTCTTTAATTAAAGCTAACAATTCTGCTTTTACCATGTTTTCTTCATATGCAATATTATTTTCCCTCATCCACTTTTGCATTTCTAATTTGCGACTATTAGTTGTAGGTGGCTTATTCAATTTTCGACTATGGTACGGAGCATTGTCAAAAATTATAACGCAATTTTCTTTTAAATTGGGGAGAATACATCTCATCCACTCTTCAAACCTTTCTGCGTTCATGTCTTCATGATAATCTCCTGATCTCTTTGATTCAAAGAGGAGTAAACCATTCTCTACAAATCCTTCATCCGAGCCAATGTGTGCAATTATAAATCTTTTGCCTTTGCCTGAAGGATTTTTAAGACCTGTACTTAAATCTTCTATAAATGCTTGTCTTGCAGTGACAACAGACATATCTGTCCATACTTTATTTACAGTATCTCCAGCATTTACCCAAGTTTCATCCAAGTAATATATCGGGGTACCATTTTCACGATATTTCTTAATTTCACGAAGGTATTTCCGTCTCCAGGTATTAATGTCATCTTTTTCTTTTAAAATACTATTTCGAGCTCGCTTATTATAACTACAAACATAATTATCTTATGATTAGTATATAGAATTTAAAGTAATAAATATTTGTACCGAAAGTTTAGTTCCTTTAATAATGATCTGAGAGTCGTAATTTTGAAATTAGGAATGTCATCTCTTTCATTTATCACTGTGAGAACTTTTTGAACTGTTGGAGGTTAATTTTTAAAAAGAATGAATGTACAATTCTTCGTATAGCATTTTCCATTTCATCATCCACCATATCTAAAACAGCCCTTTTTCTATGAAATTTTTTTGGTGGTTGTAATTCGTGATTAGTGTTATATTCTTTCACAATGTTGTAAACACTGCGTTCAGTAATTCCTGTAAAAGATACTATAATAGTTACTATGATTTGGTTATCGTTTTTGGAAAGATACCTGCTGCTTTGGCTGTCATTTCAACACTAACAATTTTAGAAGTGCTAGGCTCTTCTTGAAATGTTTTAAATATATTCACAACCTTCTGTTTATCTTCTACCGTAAAATGTTTTGAAACTCTCTTCTTAGGAGGTGAGTTTTCCATAATGTAAGTATATACGATAATATAGCAAGAAATAATGTATAACCTACAAAACAATAATGTATTATTGGTGCACTAGAACGATCGATAAATAGTCTTCAGAAACACCGGTTTATGAAATATAATAGATAATGGATCATTTACAAAGAAAGCTAATAAAATCTAATATTCCAAATGCAATATGGACTCGATTTTTATTCTATTGTAAGCGGCCACCCTGATCGACCAATTACAAACGTTATTGGTTATGTGACCTATTAAACACACATTGTTGCCATAATTTACTACTGCATTTGTTCGGCGAGTCGAGTTATAGTTCACAAATGTCAAATATGATTGACGTATGACGCCATTTGCAAAAATTATAGCATCTTCCGATAGGGTGATTAATTTTGCGCCACCAGATACTTCCACAAAACACTTTGAGATTAAATAAGACAACAATAATAACTATCGGTGAGTAATAAACGATATTGTATTTGTGTATCACTGTGACCGGCCGTAAATCGGCGATAAATCCTGTTTTTCCAATTGCGCAAAATACTCCGAAGTAATAATTTCATAGAAGGTATTAAAATTTAATGCTTTCCAATAATCCAACACCATTTATCGAAGTGATTGACGACATCATCATCAAGCATTTACGTCGTTCTCTTAAGGCCCGACGACGGGTTTTTAAAAGATGTCGATTATGAACGTACTAAGCGCAACCCCTTATCGACCATATCGTTTTGTTTATTAACCCTACGATACGAGCACGTCCATAAAATCTAGGCGCCTAATTGCTGCTAATTAGAGCGTTACCAGCGCGAGATTTATCTTTATATTTACGACTTCTCTATATGACGGTGTAATTGGTTATTATGCGGAATTATCGAGTGGTTGGGTTTCCCTTTTTCTGTTTTCGAGATCGTCTAAAGAGGCGTGTATGGTTGCATGTAGATTCGATTTTATTCTAGTTTAATTAGGGATGTTAATAAATTAATCTTGTTGGTTGTGTTTCCTTTTGACACTGACTCCAAGACGACATCGAGGGAGAGAAGATCAGAAAGCAAAAAGTTGAAGCTTACACGACCAATCCTAGGAAAACTAGTATGGAGGTTTGAAAAAGAGCCGTTGAGCTAGGAAAGAAGAGGAAACGTTTGCTCAAAACTAGACACAATTTTGAACCAATGGCAGTAGTGACAGTCTTAATAGGTACAAGTGCCATCAAATTCTTGGAAAAGAAATGTTACAGATCCAAAAAGTTATATCAACGATAAACGATCATCTATCAAAATCTGAAACACTCATCCAATCAATACAAATCGTTTAAATGAGAACCCTGAAGTCGAACCCGCAACGCAGCCACTCGATCGATGTATCCAAACCAGATCCCATAGAAGTTGAAGAAGAGGATGATGAACGCGCTTCCAATCAATACTGTACTGTGGTAAATATATATTCACATGGCATCGTGGGTATTTTTGTTTGATAAATTCTTCTTTACACGATTCGTTTGCTTTTAGGCCACCAAGCACCTTTAGTGCTCTCTTTTGTAGAAGAAAAATTCTGTGGGCATCCGAAGACATTCGCCTAAATATTATATTATATACCGCTGCAACATGAAAATTAGTAAAATATGTCTTATGTATTTGTTTGTTTCTTCTCATACTATATACTGTAGCCGTTAACTTTTTTGATATGTGTGGTATATGTGCTGACCAACCCAGCCGATTATCTAAATAAAATCCCAAACTTTTTCAATGACGTACGTTTGTCAGTCGCCTTAATAGTAAAAGTAATTCCTTGGTCTTTGAGATGGGAAAAGAAGAGCCAACATCTGCACAAAATAAAAAACAATTTTGAATCAACAGCTGACGTAAAATTAATAGGTACAGGTGCCATCAAGTTTTTGGAAAAGAAATCTTACAGATCGAAAAAGTTATATCAACGATAAACGAGCATTTATCAAAATCTGAAACCATCATCCGATCAATACAAATCGTTTAAATGAGAATCCTGAAGTCGAGCCGGCAACGCAGCCACTCGATCGATGTACCCAAACCTGATCCAATAGAAGTTGAAGAGGATGATGATGTCAACTTGTCTAGTTCAGATTCTGAAGACGACGCTGAGGGAGCTAAGGTCAAGAAACATAGATGTTAAGCTTATACGAAGAAGTCGAGGGAAAATACTATAAAAATTTGAGGAAGGCAACCCTTACTTCTCTAGTCATTGGGATAGGAAAGAAGAGGCAACATCTGCACGAAATCAGAAACAATTTTGAACCAACAGCAGACGTGATGGTTCTAATAGCTACAAGTGCCATCAAGTTTTTGGAAAGGAAAATGTTACAGATCGAAAAAGTGATATCAAAGATAAACGATTAATCATCAAAATTCAACATCCACCTCCAAATCAGTACAAATCGTTTAAATGAAAAACCTGAAGTTGAGCCCGCAACGCAGCCACTCGATCGACGTATCCAAACCTGATCCAATAGAAGTTGAAGAGGAAGATGATGCCGACTTGTTTGGTTCAGCTTCTGAAGACGACTCTGAGACAGATAAAATCAGAAAGCCAACACTTGATACTGAAAGATCAGTATTATGAAAATTTGAAGAAGGCAAGAAGAAGAGAATGTCGACTTATTTGGCTGAAATTATACGAAGAAGCCCAGGAAAGGAAATATAATAGTTTGAAGTACGCAACACTAACTCCTCTAGCAGTTGAGATAAGAAAGACGAGCCAACGTCTGCTTGGAATTAGAAACATTTTTGAACCAACAGCAGATTTGACAACGTTAATAGATACTAGTGCCATCAAGTTCATGGAGAAGAAATTGTTTGGATCAAAGATAAATGATCAATTATCAAAATTCAACATCCGCCTCTAATCAACACAAATCATTTAAATTAACTCGATCGATGTGCCCAAATCTGATTCCATAGAAGTTGAAGAGAAAGAGAAAATTGCCGTGCTTGGTTCAGATTCTAAAGACAACGATGAGCTAGATAAGATCAGGAAGAATAGGCTTGAAGTTTATGCCGAGAAAAAGTACTATGAAAATTTGAAGAAAGCAATCCTAACGCCCCTAGCTGTTGAGATAGACAAGGCTAGACGAGGTCTGTGCAAAATTAGAAACGATTTCGAACCAATTGCAGGCGTGAAAGTCTTAATAGGTATAGATGTGATGAAGTTCTTGGAGAAAAGAATATCTTAGAAGTCCCGAAAGTTATATCAACGATAAACGATCAACTATCAAAATCCAAAACACGCTTCCAATCAATACAAATAGTTTAAATGAGAAATCTGAAGTCGGGCCGAAATGCAGCCACTCAATCGACGTACGCAAACATGATCCCATAGAAGTTGAGGAGGAAGAGAATGTCGACTTTTTTGGTTCAGATTCCGGAACAAGATTTTCAGAAGACGACACTTAGACAGATAAGATCAGAAAGTAAACACTTGAAATTTATATAAAGAAGCCCAGAAAAGATAGTATATAAATTTGAAGGAGGCAACTCTAACTCCTCTAGCTGTTGAGATAGGAAAGAAGAGGTAACGACTGTACCAAATCAGAAATAATTTTGAACTAACAGCAGATATGACAACTTTAATAGATACTGGTCCCATAAAGTTCTTTGAGAAGCAAATGTTTGGATCAAAGATGAATGATCAATTATCAAAATTCAACATGCAATCAAGTCCAACCAAGTCAAGCCCGCAACGCACAGTCAATCGACGTACCTAAACCTGATCCTATAGACGTTGAAGAGGAAGAAGATGTCGACTTGTCTGGTTCAGATTCTGAATACGATGTTGAGGTAGAAAAGATCAGTATTATGAAAATTTGAAGAAGGCAAGAAGAAGAGAATGTTGACTTGTTTGGCTGAAATTATACGAAGAAGCCCAGGAAAGGTAGTGTGAAAGTTTGAAGGAGGCAACTCTAACTCCTCTGGCTGTTGAGATAGGTAAGACAAAGCAAAGTCTGCACCAAACTATAAACAATTTTGAATCAATGGCAGATATTACAACTTTAATAGATACTGGTGGCATCAAGTTCTTGGAGGAAGAAAATGTTCCTGATACAAAAACGACGATAAATGGTCAATCATCAAAATTCGATTTCCGCCTCCAATTATTACAAATCTTTTAAATAGGAAACCTGCAGTCGAGCTCGCAATTTGCAGATTCCGAAGAAGACGCAGATAAGATCAGAAAACATAGACTCGAAACTTGTACGAAAGAGCCCGGGAAAGTTTGAAGAAGGCAACCTTAACTCCTCTGGTCGTTGTGATAGGAACGATGAGGCAAATGCTGCAACAGTTTAGAAATGATTTTGAACCAACGGCAGACATGATCTTAATATGTAACTGGTGCCATCACGTTCTTGGAGAAAACAAAAAGATCGAAAAGATTATATCAAAGGTAAACGATCAGTCATCAAAATTCGACATCCGCATCCAATAAATACAAATCGCTTAAATGATAAACTTGAAGTTGGTTCGTAATGCTGCCACTCGATCGAGGTTTGGTTTAGATTCTGAATGCAACGCCGAAATAGATATAATCAGGAAGGAAAGACTTGGAGTTTATGCCGAGGAAAAGTACTATGAAAATTTGAAGCTGTTGGGATAGGAGAGACCAGGCAACGTCTACAACAATTTAGGGTCATGACAACCTTAATCGATATTGGTGCTACCAAGTTCTTGGAGAAAAAAGTGTTACAGATTGAAGATGATGTGAACTTGTTTGGTTTAGATTCTGAAGATCATGCCGAGACAGATGAGGTCAGAGAGCAAAGGCTTGAATTTTACAGCGGCCAGCTAGTCGCCAAATCCAGCATAATACTAATTTTATGCTGTTTTGCCATCCCAAGGTTTTACATCTAAATGTAAAACCTTGGGATGACAAAACGAATATGAAAGAAATGGTGGAATATGCCAGGAAGATCGAAATTGATGGAGTGCTATGGAGTACTCCGAAATTGGTTCCTTTGGCTTGGGGAGTCAGCAAGCCCCAAATCAATTGCATCATCGAAGACAACCAGGAATTAAGGTTGAAGAATTAGGAGAGGAAAATTAGCGAGTTCGAACATTACGTACAAAGCCTGGGTATTCCGCTTTTGACAAAATCTATGATTGGTCTTATCATTTCGTCAGTACCAGACCATGAAATTTCCAAATGATGTGCCGTCTTGTGTGACTTTTCTAAATAAATAAATGTTTGCAAAAGCATTATCGATCCTTGACTTATCCCACCACAGGGTACTTGTTACCCACTACACTTTATATGGTGTATGAAAAGACCTACGTGTAGCTCAAACACCAACTTATGACATAGAAGAAGAAGAAGAAGAAGAAGAAGAAGAAGAAGAGGAAGAAGAAGAAGAAGAAGAAGAAGAAGAAGAAGAAGAAAGAGAAGAAGATCATTGACTTGCAAGTGGCATTAGAGTTATCCAGTAATATTATTTATAATTTTTTTCGACAGATAAGATCTAATCGTATCAGAACCAACGCTTAACCTACATACATATTCTACTTTCTTCTACTATGTCGGTAAACGCCTAGTTCTTACATATTATTAATAATAGGAAAACGTTATGACTAATAACCCAGCTATCAGTTCGAGTTAAACGTGTTGACAAGTAGATTTCCGCCCCGGCCTTCTTCTTCGAAGAGCAAAATATGAATTCTCACTTCGCGAAAAGCCTCCGGCAACATTAATCTTCTTCTTCTTCTTCTTCTACAGCATTGGAAAAGCGTAGCCGATTACCTACCGATCGAAGGACGAAATATCGCTGGAAATATTTCTCTTTGTATGTGCATGTTGTTTACACGTGTGTCCGACATCCATTCGCGGTAGCGCAAGCGGCGTTTTAGATGTAGAGCGATTACCGCGCCGTTAACGTCGACCTCGTCTTATCCATATTTTGATCATAATTGGAGGACGCGTGGAATAACAGCGATTTTCTCGAATGAATTGTTACGTACGACGGACGGGGAAAAGATTCGGAAAATCCAGAAAAAGAGATGTTTAAGTTAAATGAATTTTTATACAGGTTCGTTTCGAGGATGTATTTGTGATTGAATTAAGGCACAAAGTTGTATTGTTGGTCCACGAGATATCCCGTGCGTTTGACGTCCTAAGAAGTAAACATACACTTCTAAATAATTACTTGACCTAAACCTATGGGTCAAATTTTACTAGCATTTATATTTCTGTGTAGACGCTAAACGTTGGAGTTATTTAACGAGACTGGTGACTGGATAATATTTTAAGATAGTTGAATGAATGCAGCCGTTGGATGCACACGTTCTATCGTAATATTCCACTTAACTCCGGTTTTTACTAGCATTTACATTTCTTTCTATAAACCGTAAAGGTATGCCTTTATTTTACTCTATGTGCATGTCCAAATAATTTCCTTCCGAAACGAAGCGAATTATGTCTTGCAAAAAAAAAATTGAAATAAGAAAATAATTGCTTAAAATATTGGCCTAATTTTACTAACGTTTACATATTTTAAGCTTAAGCCGTAAACATTTGCCTTTATATCTACTTTATCTGTATGTCAAAATAACAACAAAAGTTCTTTTCGGCTTTTCTGTGATACGACCAAAATATTTTCTCACACAAATTCGTTTTACTTTGCTATGAACTTTTTCCGTGTTACCCGATGCAGAAGTTGTGAAAGTACCGTGGATTTTTCTAAACTTATGCGTCAAATTCATTTATAAGATTATATGAGATGAAAGTAAGTCTATGAATGTAAAAGAAATAAATTGACGTCACCTATTCCACTTAAACGTTAACACTCTACCTGGCGAGTTGCGCGCATCGCACGTGTAATGCAATTACTTCATAATACACTTGTACGTTGAAACTATTCGGGAACGAGTTCCCTAATTGATTGAAAGTTAATATCCACTTAAACTTCCTAGACATTTGGGCCGAATTTAACTAGCGTTTACATTTCCACGTCTAAATAATGAACAAAGATAGTCACCGCCGTAATTAAACGGTTCCTTGCAATTTCTTTCCCAGATTTTAAAATTCTTGTCGGCTTTCCTGTGATAGTGGGGAAATATTTTATCTTTGCTTGAAATTCGTCATGTTTTAATTTGGTGCATAACTGGTGTAAAAGGTGCGGAATATACTGGTCTTCTGTTTTGTTCCCAGAAGAAATTCCCTATTTCGGGTGTTTTCTTGTTCCATATTTATTTTCTTCTTTTTTTTTCTCTATTCAATTATGGTCATTCTCTATCCTGGAATTTCAATTTCTCATAAACCTTAGGTTTTTTTGTGTGTATGTTTCTGTTATTCTGTCCATTATTTTATTGGAATCCCAGTAAATCTGTTACATTTTTCTTTCGTCTGTTTCTTCAAGGAATTTTAAAACTTAAAAAGTCAGGCCACCACCTACGAAGTAAAGGTCTCAAAGTCGGCCCACGAATCTAAACACGACCGATGCCTCCAGAAGTCTAGAAGACGACTCATAACTTTCTTTTCCATTGCCGTTACCCAGAAATATCAACAGCAACTTTTAGTAGATTTGGAAATCTAAACAGAACCGAACTGAATGAATCTAAAAGACGAACTACAAGTTTTATGTAAGAATCCGAGGAGCTATGCACTCATCAAATTTATTTCAAAAATCGGGTTACAGTTCTGGATGGAAGCGAAATTTATATGAGGGTTACGATCGAAGAACTTGAAAACTTTCCGTTCTCCGTTTACAAATTTAAAATCAACTTAAAAAAAAATTATTCATTGGATAGAAAATCTTAAAAGACGACATATGTATATTTCTGACTCAAAAATTTTAAAAATCAAACCACCTCATCAACTTAATTGGAATAGAATTGTGATGAGATATAAGTTATAGGTTTAAAAGTCTTAAAAAAACTAACCTTTCAACTGTTTAAAGATATTAATCTTTTGCGATTTGAATTGAAATCAAAAAATTCCCAAAAATGACTGCTTAACATATTGACCTAATTTTACTAGCGTTTACATTTCTCTGCCTAAACCGTAAACATTTGCCTTCATTTTACTCTATGTGCAAGTCAAAATAATGTCTTTTCGAAACCACAAAATATATGTATATTATATGATCCGAATTTTACTAGTGTTTAATAAACAAATATAATCTTGGCGGTAATGCAACGGTTCCTTCCGATTTTCTTCCGGGACTTCAAAAAATTAATTTCGGCTTTCCTAGGATATAAATATAAATATTTTCCCATACAAATTGGTTTCATTTTGTTATAAACTCTCTTCTGTTTTCTGTGGAAAACCCCAGAATTTTTCTCACCTTATGCGTCAAATTTATTTATAAAATATAATCGGTGATTTTCATAGCCTTTTCTCCACTGATTGCAGGAAAAATAATGAAAAAATTCCATCACCCACAGTTTAGTTACAAATGCCAGTTAAAATTATGGACAATTAAGCATTTTAGGCAAGTAAAAATTACAGTGTTCAATCTTAATTAGGCTTAAGAAATTGATGTTATCTTAGATCAACTTAAATGTAATTAATACGTAAGTAAAGATTTCAAGGTTCTTTTAGGGAATTAGCCATTTTTACGTTAACCAGACAATAGTACAACTAACCAAATCTGGTTCAAACTGGAATATTTTCCAGTCTGCGCACGTGGTCCGTTAATGTTAAATGTTTGGTTACTTATGATTTTTTTTTGTATTTACTATTTCTAAAATACATTCGTCTTTTTGTGAAAAAACTTTACATGATAGAAAACACGAGTTTCGTTTTTGAGTTCAGCACTGAAATAATGACTAAAGTTAAAACAATTTTCAAAAAGTGCTTTCTTGCAGGTCCGTAATATATGAAATAAAAGTAAGTCAATGAATGTAAAAGAGATAAATTGACAGTAGAATAGACGATATTCTACTTAAACGTTAACATTCTACCTGGCGAGTTGCTCGCATCGCACGCGCAATTCGGTCGCTTCGTAGTACACTCGTACGTTGGAACTCGTTGAGAATAGACTATATCATGGATTGAAACATAATATATACTTGAACCTGTTAAACATAGGGGTCGAATTCTATTAGCGTTTACGTTTCTCTGTCCAAACAGTAAACATTGGAAGGTATTTAACGCAACAGCTGACTGGATAATGACTTAAAATAGTTGAATGATGCACATGTTCTATGGTAATATTCCACTTAATTTTGTTCCGGATATGGTCAGAATTCTACTAGCGTTTACATTTTCTACGTTTGAAAAATAAAAAAGATAGTCTGGGCAGTAATCCAACGGTTCCTTGTCATTTCCTTCCGAGACTTACAAAATTCATTTCGGCTTTTTTGTAATGGTCGGAAAATAATTTCTCTTACAAATGCTGTTTGATTCTTTATGAACTTTCTTCTGTTTTAATTTGATGCATAAGTTGCGACGAAAGCCAGAATTTTTCTCACTTATGCGTCAAATTCATTTAGAAGTTTATATGAGGTAAAAGTAAGTCAATGAATGTAAAAGAAATAGATTTGACGTCGCGTATTCTACTTAATAGTTAACATTCTACCTGGCGAAGTTGCTTGCTTCGCATGCGTGATGCGATGCGTCTATTCGAGCATGGGCTTCCAAATTGATTAAAATCTAATATCCGCTTGAACCTCCTAGACATATCAGCTGAATTTTACTAGCATTTACATTTCTCTGCCTAAGCGGTAAACATTACAGTTATTTAAAGAGACAGATGACTAGATAATAACTTAAAATTGTTGAATGAACGCGGCGCGTTTGATGCACACAATAATCCACTTGACCTTGTTCCGGATATGATTCAAATTTTACTAGCATTTAAGATAATCTCGGCGGTAATCAAAAGGCTACTTGCGCTTTCCTTTCGAGACTTCAACAATTCACTTCGGCTTTCCTGTGATACAACGAAAATATTTTCTCATACAAATTCGTGTTACTTTGTTATGAACTTTCTTCTGTTTTAATTCGATGTATAAGTTGTGAAAACGCCCTGGATTTTTTTAAACTTATGCGTCAAATTCATTTATAAAATTATATCAGATGAAAAGGAAATACATTGACGTCGCCTATTCTACTTGAACGTTAACATTCTACCTGGCGAGTTGCTGGCATCGCACGCGTAATGCGATCGGTTTGTAGTACACTCGCACGTTGGAACTCCTCAAGAATAGACTTCTTCATTGATTGAAACCTAATATACATTTGAACCTGCTAGCCATATGGCGCAAATTTTACTAGCGTTTACATTTCTCGAACAGTAAACATTAGGAGTTATTTAACGCGACAGATGACTGGACAATGACTTAAAATATTGGAGTATTATAAGTCTAAAAGTAACATCAACCTTTTCAATAAATTGAAGTAAAAATTTAAGCATTTTTGATGCAAATCTTTTAGATCTTCCTTCAAATTTATGATGTGGATAGGAAATCGGGGAAATAATACAATTGGAAGTAGTTTTTGCGGTTATGGCAACACTTGGGCATAATTTTGAAACAGATGTTTTCAATCTTTCGAGGAATTTTATTACTATGGTTCGACAAACGAGTGCATCATAAGTTGTGTAAACCGGACTAACGCTGATACTCCTCCGAATTTTAATGTCGCGCCTTGCACGTAAGTGGAGGGACAGTGCCTGTCCGGTTTATACCACTTAATGATAACTTATCGTGCACTCGTTTGTCGAACCTCCTTTATTACTAATTTTAGATGCGCAACTGTTCGAACATTTTAGGAGATTTAATACCAAAACAAGAAGGGATAGAACAAAATTATTTTTATGACCAGCTACGTTCAGTAAGCAACTACTTCCCGTACAAAGCCGTCGATAGCATATGCTAGCTTACGCTCGTCATAAAGTAGGAAGTTAGGAATGATTTCTTTTAAATACGTCACGGTAGACGTATCGCGAAAATTTTCCCACATTAACAGACTTCAATCCTACCATCATCATCTTTTATATCTTCATTTATTGTTTCCATAACCTACATCCGATAATTACATAGCGGTAAGTCAAGTCCGTTAAGTTCAAAGTTAATTAGTAACGACGATAATACATTACAATCCTCGAGTATATCTATAAAATCGAAAATCAATGCCGCAAAGCGAATGAAAGAATTTCTCTGTACACATTCGCGCTTTTTAACGCGGAAGGTGAAGCAAATGGGTTTTAATCGAACCCAGGCGGTAAAGCAACCGCGTATCGAAACATGAATGGGAAATTCAAATGAAGTACTTATTTGACTTAATACCACTTGCCTTCGATCCGTGCACATGCACATACAGCCCGCATACAGCTTATTAAGATAAGCTTTTCTGATAAAAAGAGGGATATTACAGCGCCACGTAGTCGACGACAATCGCTTATTGTATCGCAAAGGAGCGTAAAACGCTTTTCTTCTCTTTATGTCCGACGTTAATGAATAGGCGAGCGGCAATTGCTGTGCGTGGCTTACATGTTGAGCCTCTATGGAACTCTTTACTGACGACGGTGGACGCAAAAGTCTCATAAATAGAACACCTTATATGTATGTATGTTACGTATAGTATCCGCCTCGTCTAACAATAAATTATTGTATTGAATTTCAAACGCTTACCAGGAAGGAACAGCAATAGTTTTCTTGTGGTATTTGTGCCCCTATTGTCATATTATTGCGCTCTTTATTATTGAAATGAATACTTCTTAAGGAACACCGGACCAGCTCGAGCGCAAGCGTAAACGTAGGCGTAAGAACGTTAAATTTGGGCGGAGCTTCGCTTCATGGGAAAGACAAAGAAAACAGAGAGTATGATGTGCGAGCGAGAAGCGATGCGCTAGAGAAAGTATACGTATCCCTTTGAATAATTTGTTCAACTATATACTGCCAGCTATGGAAGATTAGTTAACCTTCCTATACTCACGCATACGGTCTGTGAGACCGACTTATATAGCATAGTATACGTCTTTCATTTTGATGTGAGCATAGGAAGGTTAATTGTCTACTTGTACAGTTAGTAACAGACTTAGAGAAATAAAATCGGTGGTTTTCAACCAAGCGAATTGATTTTCAAAAAATAAGCTTAAAGCTTAATAAAATAACTTTTCTAGAGTCCCCAAGAAAACAAATTGTAAATATGTCAGCAGTTCCCATATCAGTATGTATCTTTTATTGGATACTTTCGGATACTCTGTATTGCCAGCGTGGGACCACGGATGTTCGAAAAAATTATTAGCGTCCTTAGGGAGACAATTTGCAAATATATCAGTGGTTCTCAAACAAATATATACATATTTTTTGATAATTCTAGGAACTATGTATTGTGAGTTATGGACAATTAGTTAGTTACTCGTACCTTTAGTACAAGTTTATGGAAATAAAATCAGTGGTTCTCAAACAAGCGAATTGATTTTTAAATAATTTTGAAGATTACGACGAATTATGGAAAGGTCAGCTCGAAGCAATGGATGTACGACACGATAAATTAACTTTCTTAGCGTCGTCAAGGTAACAAATTGCAAAAATATCAGCAGTTCTCAAATAAGTATGCATATTTCTTTATTGCGGGAGCTATAGACGATTACTTTATTACTTGTACACTTAGTAGAAGATTGTAGAAACAAAATCAGTGGTTCTCAAGCAAGCGAGCCAACTCTTTCATAATTTTGAAGGTTAAGACGAATTATGGACATAACACAACAACTTTCTTAGCGTCTTTAGAAAAACAGATTGGATAAAAAGACAGCGGTTCTCAAACAGATAGCTTTTCCTTTAGATAATTGATGAGCTTGCGACGAATTGTAGACGATTTCTTGTGAAATGAAGCAACAATGATGTCAGAATAAAAGAGAATATAGCACGCTTTTACGAAGTTCGTTATAAATCTGTGAAAACGATCAGCGGCTCCCAAAACAACCAAATTCGATTCATAAATTAATTCTGACGAATTACGAAGAAACTAATGTTAGAGGCCATAGATGTTCGATAAAATAAAATAATTGTTCTCAGAGGTATGAAATCTAAAACATCAGCAGTTCTCAAACAGATAAACATCACTTCAAATAATTTTTAGCGAATATTTCGAATGCGATAACAGCAAA
Source organism: Chrysina gloriosa (assembly GCA_038088585.1). Lineage (NCBI taxonomy): Eukaryota > Metazoa > Arthropoda > Insecta > Coleoptera > Scarabaeidae > Chrysina > Chrysina gloriosa. The sequence goes on along the minus strand of CM076092.1, from coordinate 51,398,771 downwards.
TTGGCTTAATAGTTAAAGTAAAAGAAATATGCATCGTGTTATGACGGCAGAACAAGGTCATGAAGATAATCAGAAGTTCTCAAACAAACGAATTTATTTTATTGGAAATTCGGAAGACTGCAACAAATTGGGTACCAATTTAATTATAATCGGAGTTAGTTCTTTAACAGACAATATATGAATCTGTGATTCTCAAACATGCAAATTTATTTTTATTCCGAGTTCTAGCGAATTAAAACAAGTGTACTGGTACTCAAGAGGTACTGCGTTTTCAACTGATGACAAAAACAGTATAAGTTCTCAAATTAGCGAACCCCTTTTTAAGAAAATTCGAGGATTGTAAAAAATTAAATATAACTTGCTGGTTGGGATGGTTCTTCAAGAGACAGTACAAGAGTACGAAACAAATCAGTGGTTTCTAAACAAGCGAATATATTTTTGTGGAAATTTGTGAGATTGTAATAAATTGGGGACAAGTTTATTAGGATCAAAGTCAGCAGTTTTAATAGATAACAAAAGAATCAGTGATTCTCAAACAATCGAATTCGTTTTAGTACATTAGGAGGATTATAATGAATTAAGAACAAATTTGGTTGTACTCAAACCTGTTCTTTCAACTGATGACAGAAGACAAGGATCAGAGTTGGCATTTTTAATAGACAATAAAAAAATCAGTGATTCTCAAACAAGCGAATTCATTTTAGCACATTCCGAAGATTATAGCGAATTAAAAACAAATTTGGTTGTACTCAAACCTGTTTTTTCAATTGATGATAAAAGATAGGACAAGGTTGAGAGATTAATCAGTGGTTCTCAAATAAGTCAATCTATTTCTAAGAAAATTCGGGGGATTATAACGAACTTCAACGTACATCTACTTGGGGTCACAGTTAGTTCTTCAACAAATGATATCAGCAGGATAAGGTGGTGAAAAAATCAGAGGCTCTCAAACAAGCAAATCTATGTTTATGGAAATTTGTGAGATTGCAATAGATTAGGAACAAGTTTACTTCGGATCGGAATTGGCCTTTTAATGGGCAACAAAAAATGGGGGATGATAACGAACTAGATATACGTCTGCTTGAGGTCACAGCTTGTTCTTCAACGGATCACAACAGGCAGGAGAAGGTTGCGAAAACAATCAGAGGCACCCAAACAAGCAAATATATTTTAATGGAAATTTATGAGATTGCAATAAATTAGGGAGATTAGGATTGGAGTTGACGACAGATGATAAAAAAGTCAGCGGTTCTCAAACAAATGAATTCATTTTTGCAGACAATTCCTGGGATTCTAATGATTAAAATCAAGTTTGGTAGTACTTAAACTTGTTTTCCCAATTGTTGACAAAAGACACGATAAGTGTAAATGTACCAAACTAGAGACGAATCGATTTGAGGTTATAGCTGGTTCTTCAACAAGGCTTCGAAAAATCAGTGATTCCCAAACAAGCGAATCAATCCTTAGGAAATTCGTGAGATTCCGAGGAACTAGAGACAAGATTTCTTAAAGTTGGAGCTGGTTCTTCAACAGACGACAATAGTCAGGATAAGAGAAAACGTAGGTGGAAAAATCAGTGTTTCTAAAACAAACGAATCTATTTTTATGGAAATTAAAGAGATAACAACAACAAAAAGTTTGGTTAAGATCGGAGTTGGTTGTTTAACCGACGATAACAATCGGGGTAAACTTGCTAAAAGAATCAGTAGTTCTCAAACAAGCCAATTTGTTTTCAAAGGTATTATGAAAATCCTAAAGAGTTAGAAATAAGTTTGCCTATAGTCAAAGCTGTACTTGTTTAACTGAGGACAAAAGACAGGTTAAATTTGCGAAATCAATCAGCGGTTCTCAAAATTTTTAAGAAATTTCGGAAGAATGTCTGCTTTTCTTACGTAGGAAAAGGTGCACACTACGTAGGAATGTTCAAGTTTCTGCGCTTTTATAACAAACTAAAAAATATATTGTGTTTGGGTATTTTTAAATTTCTATTTGCACTGCATATGTTCGTACGTCACTGGTATTAACGTGCGCTTCCTTCGAAGCACGCGATCCGAATCGTTAAAATCCGCACTCGAAACACGAAATACACGCCGCGGTTCTGTCTCGTTAAACTTTGTTGCTACATAATCGGGCGATTCGAGCGAGTAATCCGCGCGACATTGTAGTGGACGTCTCGGAAATGGAGCGTGTCGTAGCCGTACCGTAAAGCGGAAAGCAGAAATATGACGAGCAAAAAAAAAACGAACATTTCTAAAGTAATCTATGTAAAATTCTTGCGGTTAAAATAATCAAAGCCGATCGAGAACGGAACGCGAACCGCAGATCAAAGGAAACATCAAAGTACGACGTCCGTACGAACCGTGTTCCCCTCCTCGTCCTACGTCAATGGCGCGACCGGCGGAGATGCGTGATTTTGGAGATAGCCCGGTGCGCGTTTAATATATTAATTGACCTTCGCGATGCGCAGGGTTGTAAAAAAGCTCTCCACGTGAGTTGCTTCGGCCGCGACGTAAAGTTCGAGAGTTATGTTGTATGTCGACATGATATGTGCAGTCGGGTAAGAAAGAATCTGGATGAGAGAATTAATTGCAAAGGATATTAAAGAAATTTTTGTGGGGGAATGAAAAATCCTGTGATTGCAAGGTATTAGAAATGTAAGTCAAATTACTTATCAAATTTTGTTAAATTCGCGTTAAACGAAAAATTGGAAATGGTATATAAAATAAATAAAATTACCCTTACCACACCTTCCGAAGAAAAATCTAGATACGTATTTCGGCAACTAAGTTGCCATCCGCAGAGGAAAACTGGTTAATTTGAAATTAGAAATGGTGAAGGATAAGTTTACTTAACCCTCTATAACTCAACAACTTCAAATTACACATTTTTAATGAATTCGGATAGGTGTGCAAACTTAAAAAAAAACGTATTTTTTAAATTTCAAAATTTTTTATCCAAGAGGAACAATTTCATAAAAGGGAGTGTAGCTTACAGACAACAATGAGCTACAGTGACAAAAAAATTAACAAACTTATAAAATAAAAAACATAACATAAAAATTCTTAGGAACTCATGTTTATTTTATTTTATTTATCTTCTAAAATCAATCAAGGCGAGTGAAAATTCTTGAAACAATTTTTTTTCGTGTAGCATAAAGCTACGCTGCATTTCTCACACACTGTATGGGTGACTCCAGCACATTTTAAATACTTGCATCGGATTTTTTTCTCCGCCCATTGAGGCCAGTGACCAACTTGATCCTGGCGGACTGCTTACGGAGGCACATGTTGCGCAGGTTCTCCATGCTTCCTTGCTTGGATCTCATCTTCTAAAAATCCACGTGTCAGTAAGGTGCGTTTTGTCCCCATCTTACATAAAGTTTCGCCAACTTCCAAGCGAAAGTTTGCTGATGACATGGTGCCCTTGACCGGTAGGTTTTTATATTTGCATACCCGTTTATAGAGCAACAAGAGTTAGACATTGTAAGGTCCGAGTAGTGATAAAACATACGGACCTGTCAACGTTTGCTCCTTAATCTTATCTTGTAGGTGTCCATGATGCTGTCAATAAGATCTACACCGCTCATATGTTGGTTATACTTGCCTACAACATATGGTCGACGGATTGTTATGTATCTTGAATTATTTCTGTCATATCTGCGAACATCAGATATAGGATTTTGGCCCGCAAAGGTGGCAGCCAATGTAACTATTTTGTTGTCCTTCCATACAACCGTTGACACATCTATACTGCCGACATTAGCTACGTACTCTTCGGAATACCCCCGATCCTCTTTTCTGAGTTCTTTTTCAGAGGAAAATTTGCAATTAGGAATTCTATTTCTTCTGATAGTACCTAGCCCAAAAATACCTTCTATAGCTAGGTATTCCAAAAGATGCAGTGACGTGAAATAGTTGTCAAAGTAGAGTTTGAAATTTTGGCGTCGCGGAATCATACGCGATAGTCGCGCTATCACATTGGAAGAAGCTCCTAAATCCGGCTCTTCAGCTCTGACAATATTTTCTTTACCTGTTTCTATCTCCGTCTTATAAGCAAATCCAGAGAGACCACTCAAAACATATAATTTATAGCTCCATTTATGAGGTTTTTTGGGGTTGTACCTTTTCAGCATATTTCGCGCTTTCGTGGAGCATATTTGCTCATCTACGCAAAGTCGGATTTCTAGAGGAACTTTGGCGTATGCTTCGTTTAAAGCCTCAAGAATTGGACGAATTTTGAAGATTCTATCAGCATCAGGATTGTTTCTTGGAGGACACTTGTTGTTGTCATTGAAGTGCAGGTACTGTCTAATTTTCCCAAATTTATTAGCAGGCATGATCTGTTGATTAAGCGGAGTACCTAGGACGGAACTCCAATGGTTGGTTACTCTGGGCAGTTGAATCAGTGACATAATGTATACCGTATCAATAAATTGTTGGATTTCCATCTCAGATACATTAAAAGTATTGTTGGGATCTTTCTGTACCAAATAGAGATTTGCCTCGTCAGAAATTTTCTTTCCTTTGGAAATAAGTAAAGAAAGAACTGTTCAGGAGTTTCGAGATCTAAGATATCAGAACTCACCAACTCGTTGCCACTGAAAGCGAGCTGCTGTGCATTGAGCTCAAGATTCCTCTTTTTCCACTGCAATATTCTCTTTTCATGCTTTTGCCGTTTTTCGGGTGGACCTGTCGAAGTTTGATTTGATTGATTGCGCTGGATGTGGTTGGTTGTTCGTCAGGATTAAAATTATCGTCGTCATATTCTAAGTTGTTCAGTACCGAAAGATCAATTTCATCTTCCAAAGACTCTTCAATAAACTCCCCAAAATCCGGATCAGCCACACTGTCATCATCGAAGTCGATACCATCTTCGCTTGGAGTATGCAAGCAATCTTCTCGTCATTAAGTCTGTGTCGGTGAGCCATTCTAAAGCAAAATAATACTATTTTTTTATTAATTATTTACTTTTAACACTTGCGCACTCTTTGAAATTCTTCAACTCACTAATGAGATCGCAAACCATAAAAGCAGAAGAGGCACCTAGCTTATGCTTTTTGCACGTGATACAAGGAACAGAGTGTATACAACAGTTTATATTCCCTGATAGGTCACAGTAACTGTTACTATGGCAATTTATGAGCGATGACCAGTATGTTGCCTGTAGTATAGTATATAATAATAATAATAATATTTATTTATTACCCAACATAATAAATCCAATAAGGGGCAATACAAAAAAATAAATATGGATAATACGGATAATACGGAAAATTAATACAGTGCAAAAATATAATGTATAATAAGGTGGTGATAGTATCAATTACAAATCAATATCATAAATAGAATACAATGAAAAAATAAAACATCTCAAAACAAAAATTACAGGATTATGTATATCGAATATTGAAGTTCTTAACGGAATGAAATAAAGGAGCTTTAAGAAGAATATTTGTTCGTGGCGTAGGAACCATGATTAAGTCACCCGATCTTGATTCAAGGCGTGGCACCAGATAGTTGACCTTTGACAGTAATTCCGGGGCATCCAGCTTACCATAAATCAAATTCACCATAAAGGAGGCACTGATGTGGATTCTACGCTCAGCCAGTGATTGAAAACCGTGTCTTTCTAATAGATCATTATAATCAGTATTTTGAATCGGGTAAAAACCGTCCTGCTTGTACGACAGATACTTCAAAAATCGTCTCTGTATTCGTTCTATTACATTGGAATCAACACTGTATATCGGAAACCAGACCGTAGACGCATATTCCAATCTGCTGATAACCAGAGCGTAGAACAGTGAACATATTGTATTCAAATTGGTAAAATTTTTACATGTTCGAATAATGAAACCCAATGTTTTATAGGCAGAAACAGTAACGGCAGATATATGCTCAGAAAATGTCAACGCCGAATCAAAAGTGACACCCAAGTCTCTGACGGATGACAAGCAAGAGATAGGTATATTGTCGATATGGTAAGCTGAGTTTATTATGCTTAATTTCCTAGTATATCTCACGAAGCAGCATTTTTCGATATTTAGAGTGAGCTTGTTATCAGAACACCAAGAAAAATTAAGTTTAAATTTTGCTGTAGAAGATCAACATCCGAATAAGAAAGTATGTTATGATAGATTTTGAGATCGTCGGCGTAAGCCAAGACATGACATTGAATCGATATAATGAGATCATTTATGAACAGGTTAAACAAAAGTGGACCAAGGTTCGAACCCTGAGGGACTCCTGAGGCTGATACGTAATATCTAGATTTGAATCCATTGTAATAAACGTAATTCTGGCGGTTTGTTAGGTATGATTCAAACAAGGCTAACAATGCGTTATCGAAATTAAACGAGCTTAGTTTGTGAAGTAATATTTTGTGGTCAATACTGTCAAAAGCTCTAGAGAAGTCAGTATATATTACGTCCAGTTCCCCACCCAAATCCAATGTCTTAGCTATAACCTGCGATATAGTGCAGAAATTGGTGACGGTTGATCTACGTGAGGTAAATCCATGCTGACAGAAGGACATAGAGGAATTTAGTGAGAAATGCGACTTCTTCATAAATCAACGACTCGAATACCTTCGCAAATGCAGAAATAATTGCGATGGGACGGTAGTTTTTAGGATTGCTGGCATCACCTCTCTTAAACACCGGACAAATTCTTGCTATCTTCCAGGCATTTGGAAAGACGCACGTGTGCAAAGCTTTGTTGAAAATCACGCATAACGGTTCAGCAAAAATCGAGGCACAATCTCTCACCACAAAACAAGGTATGTTGTCATGACCAGCAGAGAATTTATTTTTCAGTCTCTTAATATGGCGTACTACATCGTCAGTGGTGATGGAGCGGATGTGCACCGATGGATGGTTAGATAGCACGTCAGATAAACCATTAATTGTGTCACTCTGCAAAAAGGCATCCGAGAAAACAGACGCGAAAGCATTTACAATGCTTTACGGTGTATTATATTCCTGGTTAGAATCACAAAGTTTGCTAGGAATTCTACTCGAACATTTCTTCGATCTAATGTAATTCCAGAAGGAACGGGGGTCAAGCGATAATTTATGTTGTATATTTTGATTGTAGATATGGTAAGCTGTTGAGATCTTAGTCTTGACGAATTTCCATAGCCTCTGAAACTCACGCCTAAAATGCATGCTACCAGTTGTTTTCAATTTTCTATAATAGTATTTCTTTATTGATAATTCGTTCTTTATATCTGCCGTAAACCATAAAGGATACCTCGAAGAACTTTCAGCTGCCGTCAAAGGCACAGACAGCTCAAGGATTTCGAATAGTTTTACATAGAATTCATTAATTACTTCATTTATATCAGTATAGTTATGCAAAAAAGACCAATCAACAAGTAACAAATACGAATAAAGTTTATTATAATTTGCGTTGTAGAAATTATATCTTTTGTTTACATTGGAAGGAAAGGGTAGATGTAGGGATGAAGGGTATATGTTATAGAGGGTTAAGATCGGAGTTGGTTGTTGAACAGACGATAAAAATCAGTATAAAGTTGGTAAAAGAATCAGTAGTTCTCAAACAAGCGAACTTGATTTTAAAGATATTATGAAAATTGTAAAGAATTAGAAAAAGTTTGCCTGTATTTAAAGTTATATTTTGTTAACTGAGGATAAAAGTCAGATTAAAGTTGCGAAATCAATCAGTGGTTTTCAAAATTTTGAAGAAATTTCGGAAGAATGTCAGGTTTTCTTAAGTGGGAAAAAGCGTACGTTACGTAGCAATTTTAAAATTTCTGCGCTTTTATAATGAACAAAAATATAGTTTGTTTCGGCAACTAAGTTGCTATGCTCAGTGGAAAACTGGCATATTTGCAATTAGAAATGGTGACGCACTTTGACAGGACTAAGCAATCAATTTGAGGAAGTAACAGATCTCCTTATAACAATCGGCCCTTGTAATCACATAAAAAGACGTAGAATACTGAAGAACCTCACCGGTAGCAAGATCTTCCATTTTGGCCGAGAAGACTGAGCAGTACCTCGATCCCTGCGGCAAAATGAGCAGCATGTGAAGTGCTTGAAAACCTCACCGTGACTAACAATAAGTGAAGATCAAATTAAACAAAATGCTATTCTTAATTTTAAACTAGCAGCCTTTTCTTGCAGGAAAGAATGAAAACATGGCGGTATAGCTATTTTTACTGAGAGAGCCAAAATCTGAATAAAATAAAATCAATTTGAAAATTGTGCTTACTTACAATTAGTAAGCTTTTGCACAATTACTTGGTAGCTGTCGTACCTGATTTAATTAGGTCATTGTATCATCCAGATTTTGGCTCTCGACAATAGTTTATTATTTTTAAAACTAGTGTTGTAAATAATTTCATTCCTGAAACCTTGGGTAGTAAAAGAACGAAAGCACCAATTTGTAACGACCTAAATTCACGCAATTTCCCTTCGATTTCCGCCAATTGTGAGTAAGTAGAGATATTTTAAAATTACTTCCCATTTTCTTGTTCCAAACACATTAACATCCTTTCTTCTATATGAGACATCGCCCCGGATAAGTAATGAATACTACGCCATATCCCGCAGTGAACCATATCCCATAAAAGTCTAAGCGTTGAAATCGTATAATTCAACACCTTATCGAACAAAGAAGAGAACGAAACGCTCTTAAACCCGGTCGATTACCATAATTCTTTGTATCCGAAGTTCTTAATGTGCCACGGACAATTAGTCCTTTCGTAGAATTCGCGCATTTATAAACTCGATAAGAACGAATAGCTCTCGGAATGCAAGAAAGGAACAATGGCGAGAAGTCGCCGATGATCGCAGGCGCTGGATAATTATACTGCACAAAGAATTAATGAGATTTGTATACACGATAATATCTTTTACATATCCTCACTAGCACTTTGAAGTCAATTAAACAATAAATCTGGGGTTAATAGCTACAACGTCATGTCAATTGGACGGGCAACTGTTGAAAGCATTGATGCTGATGGCAACACCATTGATGTTACAACTTTACTTGAAAAGACTAAGAAGGGTTGCTCTAATACCTGCTTCCTATTTGAAACAACTACCAGTGAAATATTGAATATAGTACAACATTTTAGGAACAAAACATCCAAGGACATCTATGGAATGACAACTCTTTTGCTAAAGGAAATCATTCAGCCTTTAGTAAAACCTCTGGTTGAGTTGATTAATATTTGCTTTAAAGAAGGAGTGTTCCCGCAAGAACTGAAATTGGCTAAAGTTGAACCAATGCTTAAAGAAAGGCGATAGAGAACATTTGGAAAATTACCGCTCTATTTCAGTACTTCCCGTGATATCCAAGATACGAGGTACGTCCAGAAAGTAAGTTCCGTTTCAATTTAACTCCGCTGCAGCGCTGCGATCGCAGTTCCGCACATGCGCGGTAGACGCTCTGTATCAAGGAGAAGAAACGTGCGCCATTTTGAGATCGCTGTCAGCCACGTACGCTTTATTGTGCTTGTTCACAATGTCGGTGTTGATTGAAAATCCCGCCGCTTGTGAAATCAGATCTGTGATTCGTTTTCTGAATGCTATGCTTATGAATAAGCGCCGAGGATTGCTGTCAAAATTGCTGTTGTTTTTGCTCACGACAACGCACGACCACACACTGCAAATGTGACGAAAAACCTCCTACAGGGATTTGGCTGGGACGTGTTTGACCATCCTCCGTACAGCCCTGACCTCGCTCCTAGCGACTTTCATCTGTTCTTACATCTCAAGTCTTTCCTTAGCGGTCAACACTTCAACAATGACGAAGAGCTGAAAGAAAATGTTTCCAACTGGTTGAAGACACAGGCGGCAAACTTCTATGAAGAAGGTATACAAAAACTTGTGCCACGCTATGACAAATGCCTGCAAAATTTCGGCAGTTATGTGGAAAAGTAGTTTAAGAGTTGTAGAATTTTGTGCAATAAATAATTTTTCTGTATCTGTACACAATTTAATTTTATTACCAAACGGAACTTACTTTCTGGACGTACCTCGTATTTGAAACCATCATAAAAAAACGAGTAATATCTTTCTTTGATAAGTTTGACTTATTCTCGAAGTCACAACATGGATATAGAGAGGGAAGGTCGACCATAACAGTAATGGTAGAAATGGTTCAGAATGTTTTCGACGCTTTTGACAACAAACAGACGGTGGAAATTATGGCGTGTGACTTAAGCAAGGCCTTCGACTGTGTCGACCATGTCATTCTTCTAGAAAAGTTGTGGTATTATGGTATCGGAGGAAACGCGCACCACATTTTGAAATCGTATCTGCGCGATAGAAAGCAAGCAGTGAGCTGGCAAAATAGTTTGTCAGAAGTAAAAGATATAGAGATAGGGGTGCCACAAGGATCAATTTTAGATCCTCTATTATTTATAATATATTTAAATGACATGCCAGAAAATATAAACAGTAGCGGTACATACATATATGCGGATGATACGTCTATACTTGTAAGAGACACACAAGAACAGATTAAATACAGGAAAGAAGAAGCACTTAGATCAGCGCAAATATGGTTTAGCAGCAACAAATTAAAACTTAATGCTGATAAAACACAGACCCTTGCTTTTGGTGCAAAAAATCAGAACAACCAAACCAAATATTTTCGTCGCACTTAACTACTTAAGCTTGTTAGTCAGACTGGACACTAATATGACAATAACGTTTTCGAAACCTCATTACCTCATTCCGAACCACTTAAACATTCTTATGATTCAACTATATAAAATATAAAGTATTGAAGAGTAAATATTGTAATCCTAAACTAAATACAATTAAATATGTATGTATATATATACTATACATACAGCTCTCGCAATATAAGTTGGCGAGCGGTGGGGATGCGCCGTAAACGAATTTACGACACGTACCTCCCACCTGTCTGATTCAGATAGGAACTGATACGGGAACGTTGCAGGACCAATGATAGGTAATCTATCCCTCCTCTATCTGCGCGAACTCACTCCCACCCTTCGCCAACTTATATTGCGAGAGCTGTATATAGACAACTGAGTCTGAGAATTAGAACATCCTTAATAAACACTTTCTAACGACTAATCAAAGAGAAAGACATTCCCAATTGCTATTTATTTGGTGCAGGTAGTCGTTTCGGAGATATCCGACGCGCTTCGGGAAGAGCACGAAATTTCAAGGGAAAAACATTCTGCCGGGTAATGAACTTTTGCCCCATATTCTAGAAGAAGAAAAATCGATTTTCTGAAAAATTCACAGTGGTGTTATCCCTTAATACCCTTAATTTCAACACAGTGCAATCTATTATTTAAATAAGTTGAGAACCATCGATATGGTATGCCCCTAATACCGTAACGTTCTAATTTCTCAAGCAAAATATCATGACCAACAAGATCAAAAGCTTTACTCAGGTCAACGAAACATCCCACACACGACTTGCTCCTATCCTTAGTAGTAAAGGTCGGATAATATGCAGTTTGCATATTTGCATAATATATGCATTTTGTATATTATTTGCATATTTTGTAGTAAGTCAGCATATTTGAAGTATGCGAGTTTTATTTATTTATTGGATGTAATTTATTATAGGATATGCATTACTAAAAATATGTCTTGGTTGTAACAAACAAAGAGTTAAACAGCCCTCTTCAAATTAAAAATAGCATTCTATGAAGCCTCTTCGCGATACTTTTCCGATAAGCGCTTCCAAAAATTTATTAATGCTGTTCCCATACATCTAGACCGGGACAGTATTCAAGGAAAAGCTAATTCCCTGAAACTTCTAAATAAATACAAAAATACATTTTACCAGAAAATTAGGAGCACAGGTGTTTCTTTGTTATTCGGAGAAATTTATTCCCATATTCGAAAGCAATCTTGTTTATTTTAAACGTCATTTTACGTTGGTTTTTCGAAGTGTAAACTTGTGGGTTGTTATTAATTATAATAGCAAAAATGCCGAAAATAGCGACTGTGCCTGGATGGATTGCACCTTATTCAGAATTGCGTATGGATGGAGAAAAAGTATTTTGCGTAGCATGCAGCAAGAATGTAAGTAAAATTCAAGTTTATTTCCTCTTATTAATCTATAGTTTTTAAATGCTGTTTAACAAAATCACCAATACAACGCTTCGACAAATAATTTTATTTTAAAATGAGTAAAATGAGATGTATATTTCATGCGTATTTTTCGCATATCATCAGCACAATACGAAATACAGTAGAAGCCGCTTATTATAATCACGGTTAATGTTATCAAACGGTTATTGTTATCGAAAACCGTTGGTCCCAAATCACTCTATTTAAAACTCATTGAAAGAAAGCCGCATATTGTAATCAAAAGCCGCTTAATGTTATTAGTTATGAATAGTATCCTTTGTCGGAAAGTTTCTTCAGGCGACGGTGTCTGCAGCGCAACTCCTTTGAACGAGCCGCTTTTTCTCGCCGATTTCAATTAAAACTCTCATATCGCATATTACAATCTAACGAATTGTTATTTCTATATTATGAAGAGGTCATCTTTTTTTTTTGATGTACTTTATGTATAAAAGGTCCGTTCGTTTAAATGATATTCAGTTTCTCCTATACTCTTCTACGAATCTCACGTTCTACAGTCTTGTGTACGGGTAAATTATTGAAATTTCGTATAAACCACCGTGGTCATGGCAGAAGTGAATAAAAAACGTCGCGATCTATCGAACGAAGAAAAACGACAAATTCTCGATAACTTCGATAAACTTCCGAAAATGAGTCAAAGGAATGCTGCGGTACAATTAAAAATTTCGCAACCGCTGTTGTGTAAAATTTAAAAAAAAGTACAGAAATAGAAACGTGTGCGCGTTCGAATGAAAACATAAAACGAAAAAGGGAAAGATCTGGAAAGGATAATCAAGTTGAATCAGCTTTAAAAATTTGGTTTACAAATGTTCGCGAAAAAATGCCTCTGTGAATGGTCCTATCATGCGTCAAAAAGCAGAAGATATAGCCAAAACTATGGGGAAAGAAAATTTCATTGCAACAGACGGATGGTTCAATCGGTGGAAAAAGCGAGAAAACATCGTTTATAGACCTCTGCACGGCGAAGAAAAAAGTGCTGATTCGTTAGCAGCCGCTGACTGGATGCGTTCGGAATGGCCAGAAATTATTGCAAAATATCCGCCTCGGGACATCTACAATGCAGATGAAACAGGACTCTACTTTCGCGCGATGCCTAATCATACTTATTTGTTCAAAAACGATAAAGTAAGAGGTTGCTTATCTTCGAAAGAACGAGTAACAGTGTTATGTTCTGTTAATATGGAAGGTGAAAAGGAAGAACTTCTAGTGATAGGAAAAAGTAAGAATCCTCGGTGTTTTAAAGGTGTTAAAACTTTGCCCGTGGAGTATTTTGCTAATGCGAATGCTTGGATGACAAGTGTCTTGTTCAGCGAGTGGTTACTCAGGTGGGACAAAAAATTGAAACGCCAAATCGTCTTATTAGTAGACAATTATACTGCGCACAAAGTGAATGCAGTTTTGACGAACATCCAACTCATTTTCTTACCTGCGAACACTACGGCATTGATACAACCATGTGATCAAGGAATCATTCGAACATTCAAAGAATACTATCGAGGGCAAATTCGAGCCCAAATTATACAAGAACTTGATGAGAATCGAGATGCACCTACTGCAGATGCGATAGCAAAAAATCAGTCTTCTAGATGCGCTGCATTTGCTGGTGAAGTCATGGAGGCAAGTTCAACCAGAAACGATCCGAAACTGTTTTCGAAAAGGAGGTTTTTCCAAAACTGGTGATGAAGAACCTGATCTCCATGAAACGTGCGCTGACATTTTAGAAGGTATGAAAAAAGAACTTGTTTTGTACATCTAACTAATATTTTTTTAATTTGTTTTGTAGTTCAAGGTCTGTCCAAAAGCGAATTTTCTGATTGGGTGGATATCGACAATGATGTTCAAACAGCTGCCACAATGACTATATCAGACATTTGTCGGGAAGTTGTGGATCAATCGTCCGAAGGAAGTAATCCTGAATTACCCGAAGTAGGAGAAGAAGAAGAAGAGGAAATGTCTGAAGAGCCGCCAACTAATGGCCAGATGCAAGAAGCGTTAAATATTCTCCGACGTGGTGTACAATTCCGAGAAAGTAATTTTGATAGATATTATGATTTTGAAATATACATACAAAATCTTATTAATAAAAATAAACGTCAAACGACGATCGACCAGTTTTTCCAATGAAATCGTAAAGTGTAAATAAATGTACCTACGTATTGTATCGATGATAAAAAATAAACAAATTTGGTAATATATTAAAAATTGTTGATTAATCGTTAATTTTTCCCTTGAATTTTATTTGTAAGTCGTTAAATAATTTGATTACATACATACATATTTATTATTGACTACATCAGCATAGAAAAATACATTTATATTTACCTTCCGCTTACTGTTATCATTCGGTTAATGTTATCAAAAAGGGTTTGTTCCAAATTGATCACAATAAGCGGCTTCTACTGTATCTGATATTCCGTATTCTGCTGATGATTTTTAAATAAAAATCATTTTAAAATAAAATTATTTGTCGAAGCGTTCTGTTGGTTATTTTTATTAAATGTCGTTTATTCCGATTGCTTCGCAAACTCTTTACACATTAGTTTTTTTATTACTCCTTTATCTTTTACTAACACTTATTTTATAAGAAAACAACTGATGATGTGATATTCTTTATGCAGGTTACAAGTGAGAGAAAGTTTCAAGTCGACCAGCATATTAAAACTCCATCTCATGCTGCAAAACTATCAAAGATGAAATTGGCGAAGAAGGGTATGCAAACATTACCGCAATGTTTGCCATCAACCTCAAAAAAATCGGAACAAGAACAATTTAATGAAGATTTGTGCCTAGTATTTGTGTCGGCAGATATTCCACTACATAAAATAAACAATTTAAATGTCAAGTTATTTTTGCAAAGGTACACCAGCAAATATAATATTCCCGACGAGAGCACCTTAAGAAAAATTATATTCACCGTATCTATGCAGAAACATTGAGTACCATTAAGAAGGCTGTGTCAAACAATTACCTTTACATGCGCGCAGATGAAACTACTGATAGTGTGGGCCGATACATAGTTCATTTAATGACAGGTACCCTTAACGTATCGGTTCCAGCAAAATCTCATTTAATTTCATCCAAACAGTTGGAAAAGGCAAATAATTTGACAATAACAAGGTTTATACAGGAAGAACTGGCAACCTTGTTCTTACCGGAATGGATTCCAACAGAAAAAATTCTATTGTTTTTAACGGATGCCGCACCATAGGTACATGGTGAAGGCAGCTTGCAACTTGAAAATCTTTTACCCAAATTTAATTCACACAACTTGCTTGGCGCACGGACTAAATCGTGTTGCAGAAGAAGTAAGAAACCATTTTCCCTTGGTAAATACTTTAATTAGTAGTGTTAAGAAAATCTTTTAAAGGCTCCATTAAGAGTTCAGTTTTACAAACGACATCTACCCGGTATTCCGCTTCCTCCTCAACCAGTAATCACACGATGGGGAACGTGGTTGGAAGCTGTTATTTCTCATGCAAATCATTAGGAAGAAATAAAGACAATTATTATGGATCTTGATAGCGATACATAATCTGTGCTAGACGCCCAAAAGGTGTATTCGAGTAAAGAAATACCTCAACAGTTGGCGTTTATTAAAGCTAACTACAGTTTTATTTCCACTTCTATATTGCAATTGGAAAAACAATTTATGTCGCTAATTGAGAGCGTTGAAATAATAAACAAATTTGAAAAGTTATGTTTTGATGTTAAAGGAAGGGTGGGAAAATCCGTGTATGAAAAATTTTTAAGTGTAATAGAAAAAAATGAGGGTTTTAGAAAGCTAAAGGATATTGCTAAAATCTTGTGTGGTGAGTCGGTAGAAAATATTGAGCTGACAATAGAGGATATTTCTAATTTGAAATATGCTCCTATAACAAGCGTGGACGCAGCACGAACCTTTTCAATATATAAATACATGGTATCAGACAAGCACCACAATTTTTCTATTGAAAACTTTGAGAAATATGTAATTGTAAATTGTTTTCATAGTTAATTATGTTGTAAAATGTTATAAATAAACTTGTAGTAAACATAATAGAATATTTTTTTTTCTATAGTATTATATTTTCTCGCATTACTCCTATTTTCTTATCTGCATATTTTTCATAAGAAAGTGCATATTTAGGCCAAAACATCTGCATATTTATGCGCATATTTCCACTTTTGTATTTGCATATAATCCGGCCTCTACTTATTAGTATATAAGGTGCTCAGGAAACTTAAGATGGCTGATGCGGTGTTGCGCCCCTTTCTACATCCAAATTGGTGCAAATTTAATAAATGATAGTTATCAAAATAGTTAGCTAGTAATTTCCCTCCCATTTTTGAGAATGTACTTAGTGTTGACACGAGACGATAGTGCTCTGGCAATATAAGTTGGCGAGCGGTGGGGATGCGCCGTAAACGTATTGAGGACACGTACCTCCCACTTGTCTGATTCAGATAGTGCATAGGAATTACCGTTACGTTGCAGGACGAATGATAGGCAATCTAACCCTCCTCTATCTGCGCGAACTCACTCCCACTCTTCGCCAACTTATATTGCGAGAGCTGTACAGATGTACACGAGCCATTGTTGAAAATAGCATTTATTTATATAAGTTCATCCATAAATGAGGTGTTTATCAAGTTAGTCAAAGAGGACTACAGGGTTATCGATGCACTCTTTCAGCAAACAAGCACTGATATTATCGCATCCATTCGAATATGCGTTGTTTAGATTCCTAACTTCAATTTCTGTGATAGTACTTAACCCTTTGACGCGTGGTGAACATTATAATGTACCTCGATTTTATCAACTCGTCACTGATTTAAATTTTAGCATACATACAATTAATTTACAGTTATCGGTTTGTCGTTTTGTTGTTGTTTTAATTCTTAAGAGTCTGTAAAATTTTAAAACAACGTGAGATCAGTCTTGCGTAGTTTGTGTTGCCATCAACAGCGCAGCGTATAGTGTGTTAAAATTGATTTTTCAAATTAAAAAAATTATATATAGTTAATTCAGTGTTTTTCATAAAAAGGTAATTTTTTTTTTGCTTATATATTTGATACTTTTCTAATGTAAACATACGTTTTACATAAATACAATGTTTTGAGCGTAAATTATAACTGACTAACTTAAAATGTACATTCAGTGAAATCTTCAATGTACATTTAAATGTACAGTATATTTTAATATACAAATAACTCAGAAGTTTGTATTTTTTTGAATAGAAACTATATCGAATTTAACAATCAAAGAAATTTTTGATATATTGAATGAATCGGACATCGAAGAAGATATAGAATTTGATATTGTTATCGTAAATCGATCCACACGGAGTTCATCGTATGATGAATAAGATGACAATATTCTGAATGCTGATATCTGCTGCGAAAGTTCAGTCCCTATTAATCTATCGACTGATTATACATGTACAAAGAAGCAAGATATAGAATGGAGCCGAAAGAATTCTAAATATGATCCAATTCCATTTGAATGTGAAAATATTGAAAGCTGTGAAGATGAGAAAACACCATACCAATTTTTTCAAAAATATTTTACAGATGAGCTATTTCAAAATTTTGCTTTCTACACAAATTTACATGCAATACAAAACAATGTAGGACACTTAAAAAATACTGATTGCAACGAAATTAAAACATTATTTGGATTGCACATTTCGATTGGTAGTATGAAGTTCTCTAGGCTCAGACTTTACTGGGATCCATCGCTTGGCATGAAAGCTTTCGAAACACATTAACTTGTGACAGGTTTTGTCAGTTGCGGAATAATTTACATATCGTAGACAATTTGGATAAAAATAAATTCATCAATAAATTCATCACCTGTTTCATCTAAAAGAAAAATTGAGGTGAGACCAATTCGAGATGTACAATTGGATGGCATAGACCACATGCCATGCCATGACGGCAAAAAAGAAGCAACAAGATGCAAA
This sequence comes from Chrysina gloriosa, assembly GCA_038088585.1. NCBI lineage: Eukaryota > Metazoa > Arthropoda > Insecta > Coleoptera > Scarabaeidae > Chrysina > Chrysina gloriosa. The sequence goes on along the minus strand of CM076092.1, from coordinate 51,380,720 downwards.
AATAATTGCAAAACAAGCCAAGGTGTAGCTGGAAGAACTCACTTCTTTTGTCGAAAGTGTAAAATTGCTTCCTAGAAATGTATACCAAGTAATATTTTTTTTTTCGAATATTATGTACGTATATATAGACATATGTGTGTGTATTCTACTTTTTAACTATTTTTCACCTTACAATAAATTTATTTGTTCGCTTATTTTTTTAAATGAATTTTTGAATGTGTTCCTTTTATAGCTGTTCCTTTTGTATATGTTAACAAATTTAAAATCAATAATAAAAAAATTAAATAAAGTGAAAAAGTTTATACATTGAAGCGGATTGTACATTAAAATGTACATCTTCAAAAACCACTCTAGAATAAAAATTTCTCCCCAGAATTTTTTACACATGTTTTTAAGCTTTCTTAAGCTATAAAAAGCATTTGTAAAATTTTGCAATGGCCAGAATTAATTCCCGTGTCAAAGGGTTAAAGGGAATGTGCTACTAATGCACAGGAATCTTTAGTTGACCACAAAACGATCCCACGAAATCTTCGACGCGATAAATTCGGTATTCCCCGTCCGAAAAAGGAAGGAAGTCGTAGAGGCGAAATCCGGAGCTGACATTAACGGTAGTTCTATATCACGACGACGACGATGCGGGAGAGACCCGTACATTGTCGAAAACGTAACGTCGTAATTGAATAGTCTGCGCTCGAAAGAAGTAAATCGTCGCGGTCGAGCGGTTTTTATGTGCGACGAACGCGCTCGTTTATGGACCGTTTCGATCGGTTCGCGGCGCCTAATTCTTCTCCCAGGAGTCTCTCTCTTTCGAAGACGAGACGGCGGTGCCGCACGCCGTTCGACCTTCGCCGCTTCGCGGTCCAGAAAATTTCTTGTCCGGTAAATTTCACAGGTGAACGAACTTAATATTTCACGGCGTGCGTGGATTGCGGCGCGTGCAGAGATGGATTTAGGGAACGGTCGTCTGGTTATTATCGTGAAAATTTGACGGTTAACAACGATACTTATTCAAACTTATTTAAAGGGGTTACACCACTCTGAAGTTTTCAGAAAATCGATTTCTTTTTATCGGTTAATAGATGCTTTAAACCCTCTAGAATATGAGGCAAAAAGTTCATTACCCGGAAGAAAATTCTTCCCTTGAAATTTCGAGCTCTTCCCGAAGCGCGTCGGATATCTCCGAAACGACTGCTTGCACCAAATAAATACCAGTTGGGAATGTCTTCTTTTTGATTTGTAACTCCTCTAATACACTAACAAAAGTCGTTAGAAAGTGTTTATTAATGACATCCTAAGTCTCAGACTCATTTGTCTATGTATGTATGTATACATACCTACATTTAATTGTATTTAGTTAAGATTTACATTATTAACTCTTCAATACTTTATATTTTATATAGTCTTATATGATAGATCTCTACCACTAATAGGTCAGTAAAACAAGGCTGGTTTGAACGATAGTTATATTTTCAGAACGTTTACAAACGTTTTCGGGACACCTCCTTTAGTGAAAATATAACTAGATAAATATATAAACCAACATTTGTTTTTTATTTGGGAACTAAAAACAAAATAACTAATGACCAGGATTTCTTGATATAGAGGATGTGTAACCAACTTTTATATATATATATATATATATATATATATAAATTATAAAAACTAAATTAATGTGTAAATATACATGCAAATTAAGTAAAACCTTATATCAAAAAATCTTTGTCGAAACCTTAACAATTCTGTTCAAGGACTAGGGAAACCCCAAATTTAAAAACCTAGCCAAAGGTTTCCTTCTTAAGAAATGCAAATATCATTTTAACAAATTGCTATATACATTACTTAAATTTTGAATATCGGTCCTGAAATTAATAGTTTTAGTGTCTTTCTGTATATTTATCATTTCATATGTTAGTCTTTTATAATTATTCTCTGTTTTTAATATGATTGTGTTTTCAAAATCAAAGTAATACCCAAGATCTTTGTAATGCTTTGTTACAGCGCTCATTGCACCAAAATCATTGTTTAAAGAATACTTATGGCTATACAACCTTTTCTTTAAATATTGTTTCGTCTGACCGATGTAACAACCATCACAGTCTTTACAGTTTATTTTATAAACTACATTACTCTGATTTTGTTTAATTATTTTAGATTTAGTATTAGTAAAAAGAGATCTGTTACTATAATTTGGAATGAAAGTAATGTTTATGTTGTTTTTATTAAATTCTTTCTTTATTTCTTCGCTTAAACCTTTTTTATAAGGAATAGCGTTATAACATTTATTGTTATTATTTCTAATTCCTCTATTGTATAATTTATTAATTCTATTTTTTATTATTTTTTCATAAAAACTATTTGGACAATTATTTTTATTTAAGATTTCTTTAACTTTGTTTAAATTCTTTTCCCTAAATTCAGGATTAGCTAATCTAACCGCTTGATCAACTAAACCGCTAACTACATTAATTTTATGTAATTTTGATGTTTCTGAAAAATAATTTAAATGTCTTCCTGTACTGGTAGACTTTATATGCCAATTTGTTTTCACAATGCCGTTATTATACATGACCGTCACGTTCAGGAAATTCAATGAGTTATTAGATTCCCTCTCATATGTAAATTTTAATCTATTATATCCATTAAATGAATCTAATATCTCATCAATACTATCCTTTCTTACGGAACATAAACAGTCATCCACATAACGCCTGTAAAAACTTACACTAGAATTTAGTGTTGCCAAACAAGTTTGCTCTAGGTCCTCCATTACCAGGTTTGCGATAACTGCTGATAATGGAGAACCCATTGCAGTACCGAAAATTTGTTTATAAATTTTATTTTGATATGTAAAATAAGTAGAATTTAAACAAAGTTTCGAAGCTGCAATGCATTTCTCCTTTGGAAGATCTGTAAAATCTTTTATGGAATTCCATTTTTTATCTAAAATTTTTATTGCTAAATCCACAGGAATATTGGTCAATAAAGAAATAACATCTAAACTGACTAATTCGTAATTATTGGGAATTGTTTGATTTCTAACCAAATCTACAAATTTCCATGAATTTTTCACATTGTATGTAGTTTTACCTACAATATTGCTTAAAATTTTAGATAAAAATTTGGAAAGATTGTAAGTGGGGGAATTAATGCAATTTACGATTGGACATAAAGGAATATTATCTTTATGTATTTTAGGAATACCGTATATTCTTGGAGATATGCAATTTAGAATTTTTAAATGTTTACTTAAATCTTTAGAAATAATTTTTTTTTTTTTTAAAACCAACTATTTATTAGTTTATTTATTTCATTTTGTAATTTATTTGTTGGGTCTGATAATAAAACCGAATAAGTTTGATTATCTTCCAATAAGGAATTCAAATACATATCAAAATAAAATTTATAAAAAAATTTTCTGTACTGCAATGGGTTCCCCATTATCGGCAGTTATCGCAAACCTGGTAATGGAGGACCTAGAGCAAACTCGTTTGGCAAAACTAAATTCTAGTGTAAGTTTTTACAGGCGTTATGTGGATGACTGTTTTTGTTCCGTAAGAAAGGATAGTATTGATGAGATATTAGATTCATTTAATAGATATAATAGATTAAAATTTACATATGAGAGGGAATTTAATAACTCATTGAATTTCCTGAACGTGACAGTCATGCATAATAACGGCATTGTGAAAACAAATTGGCATATAAAGTCTACCAATACAGGAAGACATTTAAATTATTTTTCAGAAACATCAAAATTACATAAAATTAATGTAGTTACCGATTTAGTTGATCAAGCGGTTAGATTAGCTAATCCTGAATTTAGGAAAAGAGTTTAAACAAAGTTTAAGAAATCTTAGATAAAAATAATTATCCAAATAGTTTTTATGAAAAAATAATAAAAAATAGAATTAACAAATTATACAATAGAGGAATTAGAAATAATAACGATAAATGTTATAACGCTATTCCTTATAAAAAAGGTTTAAGCGAAGAAATAAAAAAGAATTTAATAAAAACAACATAAACATTACTTTCATTCCAAATTATAGTAACAGATCTCTTTTTACTAATATTAAATCTAAAATAATTAAACAAAATCAGAGTAATGTAGTTTATAGAATAAACTGTAAAGACTGTGGTGGTTGTTACATCGGTCAGACGAAACAATATTTAAAGAAAAGGTTGTATAGCCATAAGTATTCTTTAAATAATGATTTTGGTGCAATGATCGCCGTAACAAAGCATTACAAAGATCTTGGGCATTATTTTGATTTTGAAAACACAATCCTATTAAAAACAGAGAATAATTATAAAAACGACTAACATATGAAATGATAAATATACAGAAAGATACTAAAACTATTAATTTCAGGACCGATATTCAAAATATTAAGCAATGTATATAGCAATTTGTTAAAATGATATTTGCATTTCTTAAGAAGGAAACCTTTGGCTAGGTTTTTAAATTTGGGTTTTCCCTAGTCCTTGAACAGAATTGTTAAGGTTTCGACAAAGATTTTTTGATATAAGGTTTTACTTAATTTGCATGTATGTTTACACATTAATTTAGTTTTTATAATTTATATATATATATAAAAGTTGTTTACACATCCTCTATATCAAGAAATCCTAGTCACTAGTTATTTTGTTGATAGTTTCCAAATAAAAACAAATGTTTGTTTATATATTTATCTAGTTATATTTTCACTGAAGAAGGTGTCCCGAAAACGTTTGTAAACGTTCTGAAAATATAACTATCGTTCAAACCAGCCTTGTTTTATTGAATTATTAGTCGTAGATATCTATCATATAAGATAAGTATCAAAAGGTCACGAAATATATATATATATATATACATTTATTTTATATAGTTGAAACACATGAATAAAGGCTTCGGAATGAGGTAATGAGGTTTCGAAAACGTTATTATGATATTAGTGTTCAGTCTGACTAACAAGCTTGAGTAGTTAAATGCCAGGAAAAGCATACCTCTGCTTTTAATTACGTTTTCAATTCCAAGAAGCGAACAAAATCCATTAATTCTAAATTAAACTATTATATAAAAAAGTCTTAAATCTAGCGACTGATATTCCTGTGTGCAATTTTAATGATGGTATGACAAATATTCTACGAACCATGGAAGTATTGGAGATGGATATTGGCGTCCAATCATACAATTTTTGTGTTGAAGCAGATGCTAAGCGAATCAAGCACGCCGAGCTATCTTGGAGAGATGCGGTAAAAGAGGCGGGCTCTAGCATACAATCATCGAGAAAAGAGAACGAGGAAGAATATTTGAACCTGGAAGGGCAGCTTTATGGTCCTGGGATATCAGATTAATGGTAACCGAAGGATTTCCTACATTCTCTATTGCCTCCGCTAGCCCGAAGTAATTGTTCTGAATAGTTTTTAAATCCATTTTAACCTAATTTCGCCTGGCTTTCCCTTGATAGCCGCAGCTTCCTTTGAATCGAATTTTAATACCACATTCTTAATATTCTGCACAATTCTTATGATGATGAAAGCATGTTCCCCAACGTGTAAGAATCGGCTCTATTGGCTCAAGCGTATCGGGCCACGGTCTATGAAATTTGTTTTGGCGATTCGACACACATTGCTGTTGTATGCGTTATTAAAGCGTCAAGTTCAGGATAATATTTTCTAATACTATCTGCCACAAAACTGAAAGCAGGAATCTTACACGTAACACGTAACAAGTTAGCACGATGTTTTTTAAGAGATCGGCCTACAGAAAGCATCTTTGCGGCACCATCACTCACTAAACATTAACAGTTGCTTTGTTGAAGATTGGAACTTTTTCCATGTATTTAACGGTAACTTTAAGATTACTTCGGCCGTACGTTGTTGCACTCATCTGGAAGCTAATAAAATTGCAGGTGACGATTGGTGTGGTTCCATTGTACGTACAATTACGTTTAAGCACAGATTGTTTCCTACGATTTGTTGTTTCGTCAACAGATAATCACAGTTTTGTCGACTCCGAGTTAATTCTTTTAATTCAACATGTTCACGAGCAGATGGCACGAATCTATGAAACGATGCCTGCTTTGGTAATTTCCAGTCCGAATATTTATTCCAAAACAAGACATATGCTTCGTTGTCTAGTAAATTAAACGGCGTACATAAAATAAAGGTAACACATAAATTAAATTTAAATTTCTCATAGTGTCGCATGCAACTTTTGGAGAATGCTATTTGCTATTTACGAGACGTTGCCAATCACTTTCGGACCAACACATTTAAGTTTAACGCCATCATAATTTAGGTCAGGTATTTCTGCTATAAATTTTGTGACCTAGTCCAACATTGATCGTTTTCGCGACGTAGGCAATATTCTTAAAACAAACGTAGAACTGCGAAATAGTATTTACGGCAGCGGATATGTATACACAACGAATTGCATTGAAATTCACAGTTGTACTGAAGACTCGTTGGCGTTGCGCATGGCCCCAAAAAGGTGATCCACTTCCTACATTTCCTTCCAAACAGCATCAAATCGATGGAGGATTAAATGCGTAATATATGTAAGTTTGTGGTTTCGTTGGAATAATCATAGAATCAATATAAACCAGATTTTGATATGATGTCCTGTTGGACATTCTTTCAAATTATCCCCAATTGTTGACCAAAATCATTAAAAACAATCCATACCCTCATTGACTTATTGTTTCGGAAAAATTGGCGTCAACCGATCAAAATATTCCCAAAAAAACGATCCACATCCTATGTGCACTTTGTTCCCAAACAACAGCAATTTGAGAAAAAGTTCATCTTTATGATAAGGTTCGACAAACGGCTGCATAAAAACTTGTGTAAACCGGACTGACGTTGTCACTCCTCCGAATTTGAATGCCGCGCCATGCACATAAGTGAGGACAAGTGGTCATTATCATGCACTTGTTTGTCAAAGCTTAGTGATGACCAATACCAAAAGATTCCAATCGAAGTGATCGATGTTCCTCGGTTAGAATTTACAAAGACGCCCCAGCAATGACCGACCTTCTTCTAATAAAATTCTTAGAAAAACGAGTCCGACACCCAACACATAAATTTATTTCCAATGAAAATTTCATAAAACTCCCCTAATCTTGCCACCTTCCTTCCAAAACGGCATCTGTTCTGAAGAAGAAATCAACTTTCTTTGGGGCTCACACAATTCGAATAGGGACTTCTTCCTTTTACCAAAATCTTCGGCAATGCGCTAAATCGCTCTTTCTCTTTCTCACCCCGAACAAACACCTAAGGGGAATTGCATCCGACCAAATCCAATTAGAGCCGAATCATATAATAATTGAGATGGAAGCAGTGCTTCCTCATTTTTTGCTACCTCCTTGCTTTGCTTCGACTTTATTATCCCGTCTTCCTAGATTATTTTCATCCAGGCGGTGACCTTCATCATCGTTATCATTCCTCTAATGCGCTTTTACCGCACGAAATCGAAGTACAAAACAATTCGTCTTTCATTCTTCGTTGGCCTTTCGATTTTTCCTATTTTCTTCCTTTTCATTTATCCTTAGACATGTTATCCTCTGTTTTCCTGATCTTCTTCTTCGTTTTATATCATTCTTCCGCTTTCTCCCTCTGTAGGCAAGAGGTAAACGACTTGCGAAAGAAAATCTATCTCCATTGTTTTTCTCATCTTATCCTGAATGTTTAGTATGGAAATTGTAGGATACTATTTCCGAAGAAATGGTCACATCTTCGTCTTCATCTTTTTCTCATGTCGCACTGTTTGCTACAAAGGACTTCTAATCTTCTATTTATCGTGCCTCCTCATTTTTTTTGCTACTTTCTTGCTTCGCTTCGACTTTACTATCCCGTCTTCCTGGATTATTTTCATCCAGGGGTGACCTTCATCATCGTTATCATTCCTCTAATGCGCTTTTATCGCACGAAATCGAAGTACAAAACAATTCGTCTTTCGTTCTTCGTTGGCCTTTCGATTTTTTCCTATTTTCTTCCTTTTCATTTATCCTTAGACATGTTATCCTCTGTTTTCCTGATCTTCTTCTTCGTTTTATATCATTCTTCCACTTTCTCCCTCTGTAGGCAAGAGGTAAACGACTTGCGAAAGAAAATCTATCTCCATTGTTTTTCTCATCTTATCCTGAATGTTTAGTATGGAAATTGTAGGATACTATTTCCGAAGAAATGGTCACATCTTCGTCTTCATCTTTTTCTCATGTCGCACTGTTTGCTACAAAGGACTTCTAATCTTCTATTTATCGTGCCTCCTCATTTTTTTGCTACTTTCTTGCTTCGCTTCGACTTTACTATCCCGTCTTCCTGGATTATTTTCATCCAGGGGTGACCTTCATCATCGTTATCATTCCTCTAATGCGCTTTTATCGCACGAAATCGAAGTACAAAACAATTCGTCTTTCGTTCTTCGTTGGCCTTTCGATTTTTTCCTATTTTCTTCCTTTTCATTTATCCTTAGACATGTTATCCTCTGTTTTCCTGATCTTCTTCTTCGTTTTATATCATTCTTCCACTTTCTCCCTCTGTAGGCAAGAGGTAAACGACTTGCGAAAGAAAATCTATCTCCATTGTTTTTCTCATCTTATCCTGAATGTTTAGTATGGAAATTGTAGGATACTATTTCCGAAGAAATGGTCACATCTTCGTCTTCATCTTTTCTCATGTCGCACTGTTTGCTACAAAGGACTTCTAATCTTCTATTTATCGTGCCTCCTCATTTTTTGCTACTTTCTTGCTTCGCTTCGACTTTACTATCCCGTCTTCCTGGATTATTTTCATCCAGGGGGTGACCTTCATCATCGTTATCATTCCTCTAATGCGCTTTTATCGCACGAAATCGAAGTACAAAACAATTCGTCTTTCATTCTTCGTTGGCCTTTCGATTTTTTCCTATTTTCTTCCTTTTCATTTATCCTTAGACATGTTATCCTCTGTTTTCCTGATCTTCTTCTTCGTTTTATATCATTCTTCCGCTTTCTCCCTCTGTAGGCAAGAGGTAAACGACTTGCGAAAGAAAATCTATCTCCATTGTTTTTCTCATCTTATCCTGAATGTTTAGTATGGAAATTGTAGGATACTATTTCCGAAGAAATGGTCACATCTTCGTCTTCATCTTTTTCTCATGTCGCACTGTTTGCTACAAAGGACTTCTAATCTTCTATTTATCGTGCCTCCTCATTTTTTTGCTACTTTCTTGCTTCGCTTCGACTTTACTATCCCGTCTTCCTGGATTATTTTCATCCAGGGGGTGACCTTCATCATCGTTATCATTCCTCTAATGCGCTTTTATCGCACGAAATCGAAGTACAAAACAATTCGTCTTTCGTTCTTCGTTGGCCTTTCGATTTTTTCCTATTTTCTTCCTTTTCATTTATCCTTAGACATGTTATCCTCTGTTTTCCTGATCTTCTTCTTCGTTTTATATCATTCTTCCACTTTCTCCCTCTGTAGGCAAGAGGTAAACGACTTGCGAAAGAAAATGTATCTCCATTGTTTTTCTCATCTTATCCTGAATGTTTAGTATGGAAATTGTAGGATACTATTTCCGAAGAAATGGTCACATCTTCGTCTTCGTCTTTTTCTCATGTCGCACTGTTTGCTACAAAGGACTTCTAATCTTCTATTTATCGTGCCTCCTCATTTTTTTGCTACTTTCTTGCCCTGCTTCGACTTTACTATCCCGTTTTTCTAGATTATTTTCATGATGGGGTGAGCTTCATTATCCTTATCATTCCTCTAATGTCGTTTTAGAGTGCTACCTCAACTTATATTATTATACAGGCAGCTATTCTCCTACTTCGCTGCACTTCTCCTTTCGCATCTTTTTAACTTCATCACCCGTCGCAGTAGATCATCGTAAACTAACGAGCTTCACGTGCGGCGGTTGAACGAACACGTGACTTCAATTCGAATGGACGGAGAACCGGGAGAGAGGACCAGGTAGGTTCTATCTCCCCGACATATGTACACGCATAGGTACAATATGAATAGGTAGGTAATCAAATCGATATTTATTCGGAGATGGCCACTGAGAGCTTCTACGAATTCCAATGGCGTACGTCTTCTTTTTTCTTTCGGGAAGATTGATGGTGGCTGGACATGAAAGAAGCGACTGCTTGAGATTTTTACGTCTCAATACGCGACCGATTCTCGAAAGTAATCTAGAGGGAGAGAGAGAGAGAGAGAGAGAGAAAGATGTCGCGTCTGATGCAATAAAAATATAAAAATCGTAAAAGGAGGACAGAGTAATATTAGTTATTAAGGTGGTAATATGAGCGTACACGATTGTGTTGTGGGACTTTAATTTACTCGCTCGCGCGGGAAAAAGCACGCTAAGCTTAATAAATAATATTAAATTAAAATGGGCGCGTAAATCTCGTTTTTCTCCTCCGAGAAGTTCGATAAAGAAGCTAATAATTACGGAAAGTGTTAATCATCTTGCCGAAGCGGATCGTGGAGTCTTTATTAAAAACGAGCGTATTGGATGATGAAGAAGCAAATAACGATATCGGAAGATAAAGGAAGGCCGGTCAAATAATTAATTTTACGCTCGGATGTGTTTATAAACCGATTAGTTTATTAAGAGCACCCAGGACAGCGGAATGAATTGCATTAGAACGAGAAAGATGGTCGATCAGAAGTTACCAGAGACGGACTGGAGCTGGAAATAAATGCGGGGGATATGAAGACTATCAGACTTACAGATTCAGAAATGATTACTTGAAATTAGAAAATCAGTTCCTCAGGATTGGGGATCTAGAAACTCATATCCTGAAGATGGGGGCGAAACCGTCTTAGTCCCGATGAGGCACATCAGCACTTTACGTGCTGTTCTTTTGATTGTGGGAAGACTTTCCTTTTCTGACAATGAATTTTTAGATTTTGGACTATCACCTTGGACTATCTTAGTCCTGGAGAGGTCTTCAAGAACTTTACGTACTACTCGCTTCACCTCAGAGATCAAAATGTCAATCTGCAACATGGACACCTTTTCTCATCACAGATTTGCAGATTTTGGAAAATAAGTGCTTCACCAAAATCCGGAATTATCTTATTGTTAGTTCTGGGTGAAGTCCTTCAGTATTCTGCGTGTTGCTTTTGTGTCCACGAGAGCCACGACGCTACCCACTTTTCGAAACGAACATCTCCTTCTGACAACAGATTTTCAGATATTGGGAAGTAAGTGTGAAGTTCATAAATTTGGTCTACGACCTATCAAACTTGACTACTAAATCTGTTTTGCCAAAATTTGAGACTATCCTAGTCCTGGAGTGGTCTTCAAGTACTTTACGTGCTGCTCGGTTCGCCGTAAAGGCCAAAACGCTACATAGTCTTCGACATGGACACTTTCCCTGCCTCAAAACAGATTTGCCCACTTTGGAAAATAAGTGTTTCATCAAAATGCGGCATTTTCTTAATCCTGGTGAAGTCCTCCAGTATTCTGCGTGTTGCTTTTGTGTCCACGAGAGCCACGACATTACTCATTTTTCGAAACGAACATCTCCTTTTGATAACAGATTTTCAGATATTGGGAAGTAAGTGTGAAGTTCATAAATTTGGTCTGCGGTCTATCAAACTGGGCTACCAAATCTGTTTTGCCAAAATTTGAGACTATCCTAGTCCTGGAGTGGTCTTCAAGTACTTTACGTGCTGCTCGGTTCGCCGTAAAGGCCAAAACGCTACATAGTCTTCGACATGGACACTTTCCCTGCCTCAAAACAGATTTGCCCACTTTGGAAAATAAGTGTTTCATCAAAATGCGGCATTTTCTTAATCCTGGTGAAGTCCTCCAGTATTCTGCGTGTTGCTTTGGTGTCCACGAGAGCCACGACATTACTCATTTTTCGAAACGAACATCTCCTTTTGATAACAGATTTTCAGATATTGGGAAGTAAGTGTGAAGTTCATAAATTTGGTCTGCGGTCTATCAAACTGGGCTACCAAATCTGTTTTGCCAAAATTTGAGACTATCCTAGTCCTGGAGTGGTCTTCAAGTACTTTACGTGCTGCTCGGTTCGCCGTAAAGGCCAAAACGCTAGATACTCTTCGATATGGACACTTTCCCTTTCTCAAAACAGGTTGCTCACTTTGGAAAATAAGTATTTCACCAAAATGCGGAATTTTCTTAGTCCTGGTGAAGTTCTCCAGTATTCTGCGTGTTGCTTTTGTGTGCACGAGAGCCACGACATTACTTATTTTTTGAAACGAACATCTCCTTCTGACAACAGATTCTCAGATATTGGGAGGTAAGTGTGAAGTTCATGAATTTAGTCTACGACTAAACTAGATTACCAACTCTGTTTTGCCAAAATGCGGGACTGTCTTAGTCCTGGTGGCGTAGAGATCGAAATATCTTTCCAGTCTTCGACGTGGGCATTTTCCTTTCGTCACAACAGATTTGCAGATTTTGGAAACCGAGTGTTTCACCAAAATGCGGGATTATCGTAGTCCTGGTGAAGTTCTCCAGCAATCTGCGTGTTGCTTTTGCCACGACAAGAACCAAAACGCTATTCAGTTTTGGTCTACTTCCCTTCAAGCTGGATGCAACTGTTTTGCCAAAATGTGAGACTGTCTTACAATTACTCACGTTTCAACAATCAATGAAATATCTATATCATTACTCAATAAAGACTGCTGGAGCAAACCGACCTTGTTTACTCAGTGGGCTTCATAATCCGATACTTAGTAATATTCTTGTACGAGAAGAAAGAGACGGAGGGCATCGTTAGTGTAAACACTAAACAGGCTATAAACCTATTACAAAGAAGAAGAAGAAGAAGAAGAAAACATGAATCTGGAGCACCCATCTAGTCGCCTCCTTCATGTTTTCTTTTCTTCATTTGGTTTTCTTTGGCTTCAGGACCTACCGACTGGTGCGAATAAGGAAGAACTCAGAACTGGTATTATATTAACATTTTTATATAATCATCTCACGATCGAATTTATTCACGAAACGCTCGACTTCAACGGCGAACGATATGCGGGAAATTAGCGTGCCACGCCGCGCATATTTACGGTTTAAACGCGATCGAAATTACACACACCGAATTACCGCGAGGCATGGGAAAGCTCGCGTCGTGCTCCTAATCCGGGGTTCGCATGGTTCAAATCGGCCGGCGACGCGAACGGGCGATCGATATTACGTATAGTGTCGGAATAGCGAGCGCATAGATGCTAGATGACAATTACGATAAGACCAAAAACCTATAACGCCATCGTTACGTATGGAGGAGAGGTAAGTAAGTACACCTCTTGGAAAGTTGCTCGCCGATGCACTACGGATGGAGAAAGATCCGCTCCAAATACCCTGTATAACATAAATAGAGAACGCGTCTTTCTAAGCGGTGGATATCTGCATCGACGATCGATCGGACCTTCTGCGGTGTAATAGCGTAATCGCGTAATATACATAATCTATAATAATGTACGTGTGGGATTAACGTGTTTGAAGCCGTGTCTATTGGAATGGGAGGATGTCGAAGTAATTTAATATATCGACATGGATTCCCAAGGAAGAGCTTCAGCAAGCACACTAAAATTGTTTATATCTCTCGACTCAGTTCCATTTCCAAAATTCACTGTGGTTAAATCGCCCTAGCTTGATAAAAATGTGACTTCAGATAAATTATGATGATTTAAGTTTGGGGTTTGACATTTAATATGCGACGCTCTGTATATGCGCCTATACGCAACATTAAAAGGACATCCCTCGTAGCAGGACTGGGGAAAGTCTTTATCGTGGATATCAGCCTTGAAATCTTGCGAAGAAGCATAAATCCTTATTTCTTTATCTTGAAACTTCAAACTTATCCTCCTGTATCTATAGGGTTTGTTATTTTTGACCGCGCCTGTATGGTCGTTTCGTTACGTCATGGTGTATGCGGCGATAGGCGATATTTTTTTTTATTGGAAACTGTAATGTGTGGTTTGGTAATATTTCATTAGTCAATTGACGCATATTTAATTTGAGGCTATATTCAGGGACGTCGTTAGTTCTCTATCGTTTGGGGCTACCTTTACTCCTCTTATATTCTCTGTTTTGGATTCGTTATTTTTGCTCGTCTAGGAGTCTACAAAAGCCTTCGGCTGTGCATTATGTTCATTATGTTCTTATTATTTATCAATGACCTTGATACAGTTGTTAACTGTAAGAAATGTATCTTTGCTGATGATTTAAAACTTTTTCATCTGTATCATTAGTTACAGACTGTTTACAACTACAGGAGCAGTTGAACGATGTAGCCAAATGGTGTAGTACTAACCATCTCGATTTGAATGTAACCAAATATGTAACTGTGACATTCACCAGGAAAGTCAATTCCGATCCGTTTAACTATTCATTGGATGGAGTATCTCTACCACGTGATTTCGTGATCAAGGATTTGGGTATTTATTTTGATAGTCGGCTTTTACTACTCATAGAAGCCAAACTATATCTTCTGCCATGAAACTGTTGGGTATAATCAGAAGCTCCAAGCATTTTCAAGTCAGCACTATAAAACTGCTCTATTTTACATATATCAGACCCAAACTGGAATATGGCTCTTTGATATGGAACCCATTCTACTCTACACATAAATTAGAAATAGAGAAAATACAAAGAACATTTTTATGCTGTAGAGGGGAAGGTACCCTGGCCGTGGTTACGATTATCAATTACTCTTACATCAATTTAATATTGAATCACTTGAGCTTATTGTTAGACGCCAGTTAATTCTTATAAAGTTTGCTTATAGCCTCGTCTACTTCAGGATTGAGTCTCCGGATCTGCTGTCAAAACTTAAGTTTCTTGTCCCACAAGACAATATATTACCTTTTACACCCCTTTTGCACGTCTCCGGCCATTTTGTTACTCGCGTTGCATTGTATACGGTTAGGATTTTAGAGATTATTGCAGTTGGAAAGGTAATCCGTTGAGATAGCAATGGGATTTGGAATTCCGACTAATTTTGGCCATTCAAGTTTTGTTAGTTACTCCAGATCTACCCCAAGATCTCTCGATCGCGATGACCCTAGGGAAACATGGACGAATGAAGTAATGACGGCAACGTTGGAAAGAGACCCGAAAGAGAGAAACGTTGGATGCACAGAAGGGCATGGAAGGTGAAAATCTGAAGGTAGCCATAACCTGCCTCAGGTGTTTTAAAGTGCCGTAACATAATTTTTGATTTTCTCTGAAGTTATCACTCATATTTTGGCCAAATTTCCTCCATCATTCTTGTTTAGCCCCCTTCACCGTCTCTTCCGCCTCTTATCTTTTCGTCTTGTATTTCTCGTAATTTTCAGATGTTCTGGAGCTGATATATCTTTTCCATGCATTTTCCTTGTCCTCGACAGTCCTTTGTACGTCTGTTGTCCACCATTCTGTTGTCTTAAAAGTTTTGATAGTTACTTTAGATCTACCCCAAGATCTCTCTGTCGCGATGACCCTAGGGAAACATGAATGAATGAAGTAATGACGGCAACGTTGGAAAGAGAACCGAAAGAGAGAAACGTTGGATGGACAGAAGAGCATGGAAGATGAGAATCTGAAGGTAGCCATAACCTGCCTCAGGTGTTTTAAAGTGCCGTAACATAATTTTTGATTTTCTCTGAAGTTATCACTCATATTTTGGCCAAATTTCCTCCATCATTCTTGTTTAGCCCCCTTCACCGTCTCTTCCGCCTCTTATCTTTTCGTCTTGTATTTCTCGTAATTTTCAGATGTTCTGGAGCTGATATATCTTTTCCATGCATTTTCCTTGTCCTCGACAGTCCTTTGTACGTCTGTTGTCCACCATTCTGTTGTCTTAAAAGTTTTGATAGTTACTTTAGATCTACCCCAAGATCTCTCTGTCGCGATGACCCTAGGGAAACATGAATGAATGAAGTAATGACGGCAACGTTGGAAAGAGAACCGAGGGAGAAACGTTGGATGGACAGAAGAGCATGGAAGATGAGAATCTGAAGGTAGCCATAACCTGCCTCAGGTGCTTTAAAGTGCCGTAACATAATTTTTGATTTTCTCTGAAGTTATCACTCATATTTTGGCCAAATTTCCTCCATCATTCTTGTTTAGCCCCCTTCACCGTCTCTTCCGCCTCTTATCTTTTCGTCTTGTATTTCTCGTAATTTTCAGATGTTCTGGAGCTGATATATCTTTTCCATGCATTTTCCTTGTCCTCGACAGTCCTTAGTACGTCTGTTGTCCACCATTCTGTCTTAAAAGTTTTGATAGTTACTTTAGATCTACCCCAAGATCTCTCTGTCGCGATGACCCTAGGGAAACATGAATGAATGAAGTAATGACGGCAACGTTGGAAAGAGAACCGAGGGAGAAACGTTGGATGGACAGAAGAGCATGGAAGATGAGAATCTGAAGGTAGCCATAACCTGCCTCAGGTGCTTTAAAGTGCCGTAACATAATTTTTGATTTTCTCTGAAGTTATCACTCATATTTTGGCCAAATTTCCTCCATCATTCTTGTTTAGCCCCCTTCACCGTCTCTTCCGCCTCTTATCTTTTCGTCTTGTATTTCTCGTAATTTTCAGATGTTCTGGAGCTGATATATCTTTCCCATGCATTTTCCTTGTCCTCGATAGTCCTTTGTACGTCTGCTGTCCACCATTCTGTTGTCTTAAAAGTTTTGATAGTTACTCTAGATCTACCCCAACTTCTCTCTGTCGCGATGACCCTAGGGAAACATGAATGAATGAAGTAATGACGGCAACGTTGGAAAGAGACCCGAAAGAGAAACGTTGGATGGACAGAAGGGCATGGAAGGTGAAAATCTGAAGGTAGCCATAACCTGCCTCAGGTGTTTTAAAGTGCCGTAACATAATTTTTGATTTTCTCTGAAGTTATCACTCATATTTTGGCCAAATTTCTTCCACGATTCTTGTTTTGCTCCCGTCACAGTCTCCTTCGCCTCTTTTTTCGTTGTATATTTTTCGTAACCTTCAGATGTTCTTGAGCTGATATATCTTTTTCGCGCATTCTTCTTTTCCTTGATAGTCCTTTGAACGTCTGTTGCCCACCATTTTCTTATATTAAAAGTTACTTACTCTAGATGTACCGCAACTTCTCTCTGTCGCTGCTAATATCGAATCCTTAAATTCATTCCACTTTTTTCAACTTCCCCGGTTTCTCTCTGTGCGAATAGTTTTTGGTAAGTCTTTCTACGTTTCTTCTTTTTGAACTTGTAATTTTTTATTTTTGTTTTCGAAGTGAAAACTAAGACCATCAGACCTGTTAATTATGGATTTCAATGGGTCTCAGATAAGTTGTAGAGGGACTTGTCCTTAGTATCTGGCTCCTGACTTTTTATGCGACGGCCCCTAGTTTTTGAGAAAATCGATTTTTATACGTTCTATATCTCTAATTTTACTCATATTTCAAGCAAGGAAGCGTAGCGCAACGTCTAAGGTGCACGATTGCTAGTCTGGTGGTGCGTGTTCAATTCATTACCGATGTAGTTTTTTTTTTTCAAATAGTTGTATGCATTGCAATTATCGAATGTAAAATGAAGAACGATGTTGTATAAAAAATTATTTATAAAAACTAGAAAAAAACTTTATTTAATATGGAACAAAGTAACAAACATAATTCTAATATAAATAAATAAAAATAAAGCTCAGCCTACAATAGGAATCAATCTTCAGAAACGACAATGTTGTTATCGTGTAGAACTGTTGACTACGAAATAACGATAATCTGTTATTTTGCAACCGTTATTTCAAAATAAAAATAACGGTCGAAACTGTTATTTTAAATAAATAAAATTTATTTAAAATATCGATTTTTCCCATCACTACTTGCTTTGGTCAAACCGTTCTGTGTGTATGTTTGTACCTGTGTTAGTACGTGTGTCGTGTGCGTGCGCCTGCGTATTACGAAGCTTTGGTATCAACATTATATATACAATATATATACAATATATATACCTTACAATTATCCCACTCCTGATAGTGCATTCGTCTCATTCCCTCGCAGTGTACTTTTCTGAAGGTTTCACTTCTACTGCGTGTGAATTGCACACATTAATTTTTATTTTCGTTCTCTTTCTGGATTTTTCTTGTTTTCATTATCACTAAATAGTGGTCACTTCCAATATCTGCTTGTCTAGATACTTTCATGTTTCCAGTACTTTGAACTTTAGAACCAATCGCGAAAATATGGTACGAACCACCGAATCTGCAACCTCTTACCTTTCGTACATACATACATATTTAGAAGTATTCAAATAAGTATAGTAAATGCTATGTAGTTTGATGCGGGCAATAATGTAATATGTCAGAAACTTATGAAACAAATAACGAAATCTCGTCCAACGCCAAATATCTTTTTATACCATTCAAAGATACGATTTATCTCATCGAAATTCCTCAGATACATCGATTTTTAACACGTAAAAAGTTGCAGAATACGTGTTATTCCGACTAATTCTCACTTCTTTTTCGCAACTTCTATTCCCGTCAGAAATATTTGACGCGAGTTTTTCATTAAATCGCCTCAATCGATTTTCCACTTCTCCGTTTCGCGAATGTACCATAGCAGTAAAGGGAGATTAAAAACGGGCATCTATATCAATCAAACGTCGACGAACCTACATATAACGCAGAAGAAAAAGCGATTACACGAGCTGCTACTAACTGGTAAATTATTTATTAAGTCGACGACGATGTTAAAATACTATTAAACGCATAGATATCGTGTCCGACAATTTAATTGAAATCGTTATGGAATTCAACGTATTAGATGGATGCTACCGCAACGGACTAGACACGGGACAAATTTAGTAAAGAACGACAGATCGGAATCGAGCGATAAAATTCTGTCACGAAAGACGCATCGGTAATGAAAACCGTAATCGATCCGGGTTGAAAAAATTTTAAAACTTGAACAGAGTCGTTTCGTATGTATTAATTTTCTTTCTCCCTTTTTTTATGATGTGCGGATAGAAATCGATGTTATACGGTATATACGTACCACGCGCTAGATCTTGAAATTTTCATTACGACTGTAGATGTAATAATGTGAAAATCCAGATGGCTAATGAAAATTACCGGAATAACGTGATTGTTCCCAACTCCGAACGTCCCCTAACAAATTCCCTCGTGCCCCATGTCGGTCGCTACCGTAGGAAAAATTGGGGGAAATACCGAGGTAATTATTACGTGAATTAATTATTTTTGTACGGGAGGGAACACCCGAAGGTTCCCAAAGTTGCAATTCTAGAAATTCGATTATTCGAAGATTAAGTTTAGCATTAAGAAATTTATATGTATGTATGATACATATTCCACGCGTTCATGTGATTACACGTACAAAATCTGATGGTCTGATACCACGTTAATATGTATCTGAGGGCTAGTGATCTACTCTAGTTCATACTCCTGATGAAGTTACCAAACGGTGACGAAATATAGAGGTTGAAGAAATGAGACTTTTATTTCACGGACTGACCACCCCAATAGAGTTTTTCGCTCGATTTTATATATTCTACTCTATACAGTACGGTCGAAATACATTTTTACTATATATATATATATATATATATACAATTGTAAATAACATTTATTTTCTCAGCCGTACCATATAATATTTATAGTTTAATTCTATATTCCTGGAATTGCGGCTATCTTTTAAAAAATAATAAAAAAATCCAATTAACGTTTGAACATATTTATTCGTCTTTCTTTAGAAAATGGAGTATTAATATAAAATTTCATTTATGCAGGTTTTGTTATTTCTGGAAAAGATCATGAAGTATATAAAAATTATTGAAAAATATTGAGGATTTTTTATATATACTTACAAACTTAATAATTTTTGGATAAAAATTAACTTATTTTAAATTTTGCCATGCAGATTTATTTAATATACCAAGACATAAAAATCTATAAATTTTAATTTGAGGAAGGTTACTTTTTAATTTGTTTGACTTAGAAACACAATTCTAATGATAAGTTTAAATTATATATAAAACATACCTATTGTACTGAGAATTTAGTTAAATTTCTTAAACAAAATTGCACCGGCCTAGCTCTTAATTAATGATATAGAAAAGCATAAATTATAACAATTTATATTTAAAAAAATTTGAGAAACATTTAACAAAAAACCAAGATAATTACCTAGTATTGTGTGTGTGTGTGAGTGTAATTTCTTTTTCGATTATGGTTCTTCCTATATCTCCTCTCTTAACTTCTATTCTCGATGCACCTTTAATTTCTATGGATTCTTCTCCTTCTTAGATTATATCTTGCCCGGTATGGTGAAGTTCTTTTATTCACTCGTACTTCTTCTTAAAATCCTTTTATTCCAAATATATTTATTGACTTATTTGTTGACTTATCTATCTTGTCAATTTTCTTCGTCGTTAACCAAACAAACTTTTATTTATTTTGAAAACAAGGACTACACTGCTTTATTTCTAAGTTGTCCACCAACCGAAAACTTTAATTCACCCTTGACTCTAGTTCATCCAGGTACATCGCTGTTATAGAAACCTGTATTGAATGTCGATGCATCTTTGGTTATTTCCAGTAATTTTTTATGAATTCTTGTAATGTAAAAATGTTGTATGTATGTATCTTAATGTTAATAATGCTTCTTTATCCATTAATATATGCTTTTATAATAATTATTAACTTTATTTCTAGTGACATTTGTTTCTCCCATTAAACGTCTCTGGCTGGAGTTAAAATAAGAGGCTAACACCCGTAGGGTAATAAAATGCTCAAAAGGTGGTAAGCGTGGTATCGAGAAGGTATAAATAGAACCCCAAAATAAACTGTATGACAATTGAAGACCATAACCTCAACATTAATTGTAAATTTTTATTATATTGAGTTGTAATAAATGATGAATTTTCTAATAATAATTAGCCATTCAAGTATTACTATACTACAATATACATTTTATGCAACATCTTGTTTCGTTTGAATATAATTTTACTATGCATGATATTTCGTTGTCGTGTGCGGGTATGTTTTAAGACATTCTTTGCTAATACATATTTTTTTAGCAGCAAGTGTATATGGGATATATGGGACTTTATGTAGATAGTGTAATGTAATAGATTGTATAACCGTTATAGATTGTTCGAGCAATTAAAGAATACGAAAGTATATTTTTGATATTTACTGCATATTGCTCCTGATTTTTCATTTAGATTAGTTCCAAAATACTATGTGCTTTGTTGTTTGTTTCGATATTTAAAATTTTGGTGTCGTTAAAGTTAAAGGTATGAACCAATGATAAATTAACGCCATTTAAAAGAAGTTAATTTTTATCCCAAAAAAATTGTTAAGTTTGTAACTATGTATAAAAAATCATTAATATTTCTCAACAATTAATACACTATTTTACTTCAAGGTGTAAGTTGAAATGAAAACATTTATGCCAGATAGAAAGCGAAAGTGTGAAATTTAGATATGGTTAGAAAAAATGGAATATCTTGGGCGATCTTGTATCTTTTGGTTTTCGCACCCGGTTGCCGCGTTCCAATCCATTCTGAAATGGTACGTGGTAATGTAGTGGCCATCGCTCATTAGGAAATCTTCTATCGATTGAGTAGGCCACAAACCGAGTCTAAAGGTCTAGGATTTGAACTCTCGCCTATTGCAATTGTAATCTAGCTCCATAACCTGTCCTTAGAAATAGCGATGAGTACAGCTCGGAAAATTTATCGGCGGAATTTTGTAATTTACGGTAAAATACGTCTTTACTATGACATGACATTATCCTCTACCATAGAAATTTCTTTGAACTTAATGATGGAAATGTTACGGAAAAAAATTGCGAATTTGAATTATGAATCAGTGACGGCGAATATTAGAGAAATTATTGGAGACAAACCCATCTGGTTCTCAGTTAACGAAACAACTGATGTAAAAGGGCGATATATTGCGAATATTGATTATTGGTAGTTGGGACGAAAATCAACCGGAAAATTGGTATTTGATTAATGTAAAAGAACTCCATAAACTATTGCGCGATTTGTAAATGAGATCTTATCTAACTTTTATTTTCCACAAAAAGTTTCAACGAATAATGTAGTTTTAATGATACCTGATGCTGCAACGTACATAATATAATTATTACAAAGTTACAAACTAAAGGATGTGTAGTTTAAATACATCAATTTCAATTGTAAATTCGTTAAAGGATCAGATTGACCAGTTGCCATCCACAAATAATATAAAAAAGAAATATTAGTCAGTTTTAGAAAAACAAAAAAAAAAAAAATTAAGGAACTTAATGACATAAATGATATTTTACCTGGAAATTTTAGTGACAATGAACCAAGCATTATTTGTAAATTTAAATATGCTCCAATAACATCTTGTGATGTTGAACGAGTTTCTTCATCTTACAAAAACACGTTAAGTGACTGCAGGCAATGTATGACTATTGATAATATAAAAAAACTTTTAGTATTGTATTATTTTAACTTAATTAAATAGTGCAATTTGTGTAGGTATCTACGAGGGTCTATTGTAAATAAATGTAACGTTATTTTTGTAAAATATACTTTATTTCTTTTGTGGTTAGTAACTAGTACAAATTCTGTTGAAATGAACCTTTTTTAAAATACTTTTTGGCATACGTAAGTCCATAGATGCATATTTAAGAGCATATTTTTCAACTTTTTGCTGCATATTTTGCGATTTCTTTACTGCATTTTTCGAAGCCCTACTTATGACATCTTCTTCTCCTTATTAACCCCTTCAGACCTAGCATACGTACTGATGTACATAGACTTTAGTATTTTTTTTATTAACATGTTTTATAAGAAACAACTGAAACCGATTGTACATCGTCCTGTATATGTACATATTTCTCCACGTTTTCTTTACGATGTACCCATCCGGACTGTAAACAAAGAACACGTGTATTTTGTGAAAAATATAATGTTCATCTTTGTCTCATAAAAGGTAGAAATTGTTTTGCTTTATTTCATAGAAATTAATTTATTGTACATCAACGTTTTATATTTTATAAGAATGTTTACTGTATGTTTCAATAAAATTTGAATATAGCTTTATGTCACTTGAGACCAGATTCAGACCATAAGGTACATACCAATGGACATCACCAAAAGTCACTAAAAATGTAGCTGAAAATTATTAAACATTATTTGGAAGTTTTTTCATACTTTCTAAGTGAAAACAACCAAGAAATATTTTCTTTCTATGCATAAAAAATTCAGGTTTGAAGGGGTTAACTTAACCAACTGTGAATTAAGTCTAAATAGATTAAAATTTTCAAGATCCGTTCACATCTTCCTCTTGCGATTGCTTTTAAAGCGATACGATCTATCCTAAATTCTAAATCGATTACAATTTAAATAGAATTACGCCAACTTCATCTCCACAACATCGTCATCGCACGGTCACAAGTTCTTACACAGGAAACGACCGCGAACAGAGAGAAGATGTAACGTTATAATCGCGTCGGGTATAATTGTGAAATCCGAGGCGAGCCGGGCAATAGAAAGAAACGGTTGGTGGCCTCCTATCCGGCTGACAACTGAAATTACCATCAAGTGTGCCGGAGAAGAGATACCGCTGTGCGATGTCCGATGAAATATCGAAAACACGACGGACACGAGTGGAGATCGGTATAGAAAAGACCGATGCACGAGTCGGTGTGTGTGTGTCGTGTAAAGGAAGGCGTTGGACATTTGCAATGCAAACAAGCGATGCGTTGGTTAATTCGAAGAATAAAGGAGCTTTCAATTGGATGCATGGGAGACATTTTTCACGGGTGCTAAGATCCGGTCTTGGATTAACGTTCCAAATAAACGTGCGAATTTAAACAGAAACGAATAAGCCGATAAAAAGAATCTACGCTAACCCCTCGGCCACCGTCCCTTCTTCCTAATGATTGCAACACACCGGTATGCATACGACGATAAAACTTCTCTTATGAATTTTCTAATAATGCTTGAATAGTACGCCTTACTATTTGTACATTATGTTGTCCTAGTGGACTACTAAAAGTGTACAAAGTTTGAAGAGAATCCTTGTTCCAAACGTTTTGGCCTCCCCTTGTTAGTGGAATTTTGCTTGTGCGTTCTGACAATGAGTGATACGAATTTCGAGCAACGCTGTGCGATTAGCCAACCAAGCACCAGAGCATGAAATGGCACACTCCAAGTTCTCCAATGTCAAAGAACGAGCAAAAATGAGCAAGTCAAAGACATCAAAAGCATCCTGATTTGCTTTTTCGATAGCCAGAGAATCGCCCAGACCAAAAAGAGTTTGTGCCTCCTATATTGTTGGTTGTACCCTGAGTAAGGAAGATTTGATGGAACTAAACACTGTACTTTAATCTGTTATCTGTAGCTTTTATTATTATTCAAGTGTATGTTACATTGTATCTTACTGCTCTGGTCAACTCGGTGTCTGTATGTATGTTGAATCTGCCTAGTATAAAACATACAGCTCAAGTATTAACATACATACATACATGCATACATAATAGTGGCATACATCACATCTCCAAGTCAAGGGGTCAATCAAAACTATTGCTACTGAAAGGTTCTCGAAAGTGTTTGCAAAAAGTGTGTCATGCGTGTGAGACCAAACATCAAAATGAAAGACCAAACATATAGCACGGGCGTATTTTCAGCTGCCACGTCCAATTAGCCCCCCTCCTTGCCATTTGGAGTGAGGGCTTCAAAATTCCTCCCACTTCCTAACAACTGCGAGTAGCATACTAAACACTCAATCTTGTGGCGATTTAACATACCAAGTGGCTACTTCCGTTCGAGGAAGCCTAAGGGGAGCAGTAAACGTTATTACTACCCCTTATTCCATCTATTTTCGGGAGGGACTAGCCTAAGACGTGCAGTATGCTCTTTTTCTATCCCTTAATACGTTCGTTTTCGAGAATAGCTGCCCTAATTCTTTGGGTAGTATTTTGCACCGTTTCCAAAACGGGCTTACGAAGCTAGACTACAATGTCAAATCCCAGACGTTCCGACTTGGTTTGTGGCTTATTCATTGCAAGAAAAGCGTAACAAGCAACTAACGACTAGGACTTTTTGATATACCAAATCTATAAAAATTTATGGAAGAAAAACCCCTGAGGTATATCAAAAGTTTTTGTCAAAACCTTAACAGTTCTGTTCAAGCACTAGGGAAAACCGAAAAGAAACACCTAGCCAAAAGTTTCCTTCTTATAAAATGTAAATGTCATTTGAATAAATTGTTACGGTTGATTGTTACAGTTTTCTGTTTTAATATTTTTGGCATTTCGTTTCCACGTTTGCGGTAGATGACGCCCCGTTTTCGTATATTTGTCATAACGTTTGTACCTGTTGGGGGAATACCCGCTTGTAACTTTGAGATTGAACAGTTCGGTTTCCATAACCGAGGTATTCCGTCTTCGTATTTAAGTCTCGTTTTCGAGGATATACACGTAAATTCGACGATGGGAAGTTCATAGCATCGTTGAGTGAATTCAGAAGTTTCGTTTTCCCCAAATTTTGCTGTTCGAACTAATCGTCCGCGTTGCTTTTCCCTCAATTGGAGGTGAGACATTCCTCTTTTTTTGTTAATTTCGATGCCGTAAATTCTCTCTTCCACGTTATTATAGGGAACTATTCGGAATTAGTGTGAACTAGTGTAAACTAGTATAACCTAGTATAATCTAATAGAGAGCTAAGATTGATTTTTGAGAACATCTGGGAACTATCGTAGAGCCAGAAGCGGTTTCCCAACATTTTTCACCGAGTGCGAGAAAACCCGCCATCTTGGACAGTTTCCGTCACGATACCGAATACCACGCCGTGCGGAGGTCGACAATAGGAATCACGTTACGTTAAGTCCCGCCCTTATTTGAATTTATGTTTTTGACGCGTTGAGTTGTGGGAAAAATTCCCTAGGATCTTGTAGTTAATTTAGATTTAGGAAATTGGGGAGTTATGTGTGAGTCAACAGGGGTTTTCTTACTTTTGTACCATTCAATTATTTTAGTATATTTAATCCTTTTAGTAGTTTAAAAGGGAAATTACAAGTACTTACTACAGCTGTAAGGCGGTTGGAATTTCAACGGTTACCGAAAGCGTGTAAACCAGATAACGAACTGGCTTAATTGATTTTATTAGATACATCTCAAGTGACAATAAAGCGCTGTTAAACGTCAATCTCTCGCCTCAATTAATTTAATTTTTATTTCGTTTATGGTATTTTTAAATAGTTTTCGAGTACTTTTGGATATGTATGCGGAACATAGACGGTTCGGATAACCGCGTACCACCTACTACGGAAACTGGAGGGGCTCTCTGATTTTCAGACACACAGATGCGATCCAGTTATATAATTGGAGAGTGGCGCCTTGTTACTAAATTATCGACCTTTAATCTGCGCCGTTTTTATGGGGCTAGTACGGTCTTGATCTCCATCTTTATCACCAACGAGGTGAGTTATCCGCACTGTAACTGTATCAGTCACGTTTCTGACTGTCTGACTGACTTATTATTTTCATTTTTAACAACAGATTTAGAAGCCAGTAACAAAATTACTATATACATTACTCCAATTCTGAAGATAGGTTCGGAAATTAATAGTTTTAAAGTTTTTTGCATATTTATCATTTCGTATATTAGTCTTTTTATAATTTATTTTCTTTTTTTTTTAATAATTTAATTTTCAAAATCAAAGCAACGACCTAAATCTCTGCAATGTTTTATTACAGATTGGTCCGCATGTTGAAAAATTATAAAAATAAAGAGAACAATAATCATAATAGTAATAATAATAATAATAATAATATCTTAAACAAAGCTTTTAATGAAACAATATTTTTTGTAATCAAAGAAAGTTATTATAATAACAAAATCAGATAAAGGGCGAAAAACAATAATTACAAAGCTAAAATAAATTCTTTATTGGAAGACAATCAAACTTTCTTGGCACTATTATCAGATTCAATAAATAGATTACAAAATAGAAGAAATCAACTAATTTTTACTCGTTTTAAAAAAAATACATTACGAAACCAATACTTAAAAAAATAATTACTATAGGTTCGTTCCAACACAGCACAAAACTAATTTGTGGATCGTCGGGTGCATGCGCAGAGCTAACTTGTCTTTCCAAATTTGCTTTGCCCATGTACCCGACGATTCACAAACTGGTTTTGTGCTGTGTTGGAGCGAATCTTATGTAGCGCTTGTCAATCGAATCATCGACATACGTTTAAGTAGTTATAATAAGTTAAACGAAGTCCTAAACATAGTCAGTAGTCGAAACTACGTCCATACACTTCGACTTTTCGTTGAAAGTTGCTGATTTCCTAAAGCGTGGTGCCCACTACATCATCATGTACCATTTCTGAATGGTTTGGTACGCGGCAACCGGGTGCGAAAACCAAAAAATTGAAGATCCCCGATATTGCACTTTGTAGACCGCGGTGTTTCGCGGGATGTTAGGAATTTTTCCCTAACGATTTCCAAATTTTAAACCTACACCTTCTGCCTGGTGTAAATTTCTTGATGGCAAACTTAGAACCCGCGAAACAATCAAATTAACGTGAAATCCGAAAGAAAACCTCGTATCATCGTGGTCTGGCGCTAATTTTACACGAGTTTCTCGGTTCGCATGTCCTACCGCAATTATTTCGTTTAAAGAGTCCCATTCGATGCCGTGTCAAAGCGCCAACCTTCCCCCGTTATAGCCTCTACGCCACCATTATCATTATTATTCCGCATACATTTAGCCGTTTCGTATCCTGCAATTACGGCGAAATATCGTCGGCGACAATATGGATATTTCGATGGATTTTTATACGTATCTGGAATAATGCAGTCGGCAACCTTACATTATTCAAGTAGGACGACATTTACGATTCGAAATAACCCGTTCGAAGTTTCGTAATTGGGAAAGAACAAAGGATGGTACCACCACCGTGTGAGATTCAACCGGTGGTTTGAGTGTGACATGTCTGGTGTCGGTGCAGCATTAAAGTATTTTATTTTTCTTCGGTTTTTTTCCTTCTTTGTTGTGGATTGAAAATTCGGATAGGTTTCGACGAAGGTGATAGGGAAGCGTCGAGTCTGTCTGAAAGTTCCTCGCGTAAACTAGCAGTCATTAAAATTCTCCAAAAATTTCTTGGATGTAGGATACTCGCAAAAGTTTTTCACGTCGGACATGAGAATGCCCAAAATATCCTCAATTGAGCACAGATCGTTATTACCAAAATTAATTCGGACGCCACCAAGTTCAACTCTCCAACGAAATTCCCGCTCATTTTTTCTTCTTCTTTTGGTATAAATTCCTTAGCGATAGATAGACTTAATATCCCTCCTCAGAGCAGAGACTTTGTAATTGGTGTCGTCTAGAATGACGTGAATTGTAAGTGCAGACCCGCTCAAAGAGAGACAGCGATTAAAAGCATCTAAGATAAGGCTACTGGCAAAATATTCTTCTGAACAATATACGAGGGGCGCCCTTTGAGTTGTTACAGAAACTAGGAAGGACCATTTTTTTTTTGGAACGAACTGCTTTATTGCTGTTCAAAATATCCGATTTTACGATTTTTTGAATGCCTTGAGACCAATTTTCAAAACATTTCCTCCAGACCACATATATGTAAGCAATAAGTCAAAAACAATTGAAATGGTTTGGACATGGTAATCGAATGACAGTTGAAATGCTCTCTGAAGCTGTTACGGAATGAACACCAATGCGAATAAAGTGGGGGAGGGACACCTTAGAAAGATGTGGATGAATGGAGTACACGACGGCAATGTCCGAAAGGGACCCGAGAGAGAAAGGTCAGATGGACAGAACAGCATGGAAGATGGAAATCTTGATGATTGGCCACAATCTACCTCAGCTGTTTTAAACTGCCGTAAAATGATTTTTGATTTTCTCTGAAGTTATCACTCATATTACGCCAAATTTCCGCCACGAATAAAAAGGTGGTCCCAAAATGTATAATACCGGATATACGAGGGGCGCCTTTTAAGTTGTTACCAAAACTAGGATTTTTTTTTATTTGGAACAAACTATTTTATTGCCTTTCAAAATATTCGCATTTCAGATTTATACACTTTCGTCTTCCAACCAATTCTCGATACATTTCTTCCACTCTGAAGTTGGTATCTAAATACCATGGGCCCTGAAGGCTTCGGCAGCTCCTTGAGGTCATCGCTGTCCACGCATCTTTTGTTTGACATTCGGTAACAGAAGGAGATCGTTGGGCGATAAATCAGGTGAAAACAGGGGGTAAATTCGTTTGTTTTCTCCTCTAGATAATCAACTGTTGGACGTGCTGTGTGAGAGCCGACATTATCATGATGCAGAATAATGCGACGATTTCGGTTATTTTCCCTGATTTCGTCGATGATGTTCTGGCAAACAGATTGTTGTATACCATTCAGCATTAACTGTTGTTCTTCGATCTTCTAAAGAACCGGTTGCAGCATGTCCATGTCTGCAAAACCAATTGTGAATTGTCTTTTCTGATGGTGCCTCATTACTAAAACTTGAACGAGGCCATTTTATGCGTTGTTCTTGAGTTAGGCCTTTATTAAAGTCGTAGTGAATCATCCAACGAAAACCTTCACCTGAGATATCCATTCCTTCATAAAATTGTTTCCTTGGACGTCCATTGTAAACAAACTACTCGATCAATTTTTAATGCCTGCCACTGTTTTCCAAATAACAAATAAAAATTTTACGGAAGTTGTAATGACACATGCCAACAGTGCACCTAGCGATCGTTTGTAAAAACATAAAATGCGACCCTCGTAGAATTTTTCCATTTTCCTGATATTAGAATGTGAGCTATTTGACTGTGCCCTTTCCGCTCTATGGTGTAGCAGCCAAGTTACCTCTTCTGTAAATATGTATGTTCATTAATGTTGCAATACTACATCTCTCTCTCCCTCTCCCTCTCTTTCCATCTTCATCACACCTATTGTAGTTCTGGACGGTTCTGCCTTTCCTAGCCTTAGAGTGTAGGATGACTGATTGGCTAGATCTGTGCATTCTTTTCATATTTCATTTTTCCTGCAATCTTATCCGCTAGTTTCCTCAATTCTTCTCTGTTTCTCGCTCTATGTTTGACTTCACCCCAATTTTTTGATATTCCCTTGTAATTGTTTTCTTCCAGTTATTGTCCGGTCGTCCTCTACTTGGATTTCCTTCTGGCTAATATGCCAGAGCTTGTCTGGCTATATTATTTTGTTCTTTCCTTAAAGTATGACCAACCCATTTGTACTTCTTTCTTTTGATTATGACTGATATTTGTTTCTGTTTGATTTTTTCCCATAACTCAATGTTTATTATTTTATTTGGCCACTGTATTTGACCAGGATCTTCCTCAGCGATTTATTGACAAAGGTTTGTAATTGTGCATTTGTTGCCCCATCATACTTCCAAGTCTCTGCACCATATGCAATATTACATAATCAGTTTCCATTGTCGTTGGTGTTATCATCTAATAGTCTGCTTTCGTGCTATGTAATTGTTATATTTTTCTTCCTTCGATTTTTGCGTTAAAATTTTATATTAAGAAAATTATACCACTCCTGGGGAATATTTTCGGCAACCTCTTTTATGTTTTCGCAGAATTCTGCTTCCTCTACAGTGATGACAGGCATCTTCTGTGGAAAACATTCTACCACTTGCTGTTTGTAACTGTCTTCCTTTCCCCCAACTTCCATTTCCGTCCTACGTGGTATGTTCGGGGTAATGTAGACCATAGTGTTCCTCATTTATTTTTCTTTCTATTCTCCATCTTAGTTCCTGAAGAGCAAGTATTATATTACCAACAGCTGAACGAAGAGATTCGATGCATTGTTGTTGATCAAAATCGTCACAAATTATCTAACGAAAACTTTCATGTGAAATTTCCATTTTATCACAAAATTGCTTTTTTGTGAAACATTCACCACAAACAAGCTATTAGCTCAATTTCTAAGCTACCACTGCTGTCACAATAACAAATGTCAAATTTGACGAAAATTGTAATAACCTGTCCCGACAGCGCCATCTAGCGGCCCGTTTGTAAAAACAAAAAAGCGCCCGACGTAAAATGTTCCCATTTTCCTGATATTGGAATGTGACCTATTTGGCTTCTTTTCGCTCCACTGTGTAGCAGCCAAATTACTCTGTGGTCCCTTTCTGTGCTTGAACTCGCTGTATACGATAAATATGTCCGTCATTGGTGCAATATTGCATAACCTGTTTCCATTGTCATTGGTGTTGTCATCTATAATCTGCCTTCCTACTACATCATGGTTATACTTTTCTTCCTTCAATCTTTGCCCTAAAATCTTTTTCAAGAAGATTACACCATCTTTCTGTGGGAGACAGCCTATCACTTGTCGTTTTAAACGGTCTTCCTTTCCCTCAACTTCTAAATGTGAAAGCTGTTCTGTTTCCGCCCTAGTTGGTGTGTCCCGGGTAATATAGACCATAATTTTCCTCATTTATTTTTCCTTCTCCACTCCATCTTAGTTCTTGAAGGTCAAGTAATTCATTACCAAAAGCTGAACGAAAAGTTTTCACGCATTGTTGTTGATCAAAATTGTAAAAAATTATCTAATGAGAACTTTTACGTGAAATTTTCATTCTTTCACAAAATTGCCTTTTGAATCGTTCACTGCAAACAAACTATTTGCTCAATTTCTAAACTGTCACTGTTTCTCAAAAACAAATGTCAAATTTTACGAAAATAATAATGACACATCTCGATAGCGCCACTTAGTGGTCGTTCTTATAAACATAAAAGGCGTCCCTGGTATACGTACATAACTGATCTATCAAGTCGTTTCCAAACAATTTTCTTCGCTGTTAAGCGTGCGTTTGCCGTTAGATGGCACTTAAAGACCTTAGATGAGATCCTAACAATTTCCTAATCCCTTTTCTGGGATTAGTAAAGATTAAACCATCTTGGCGCGGATACCTTCGGCGCGTCGAGAATTCCGAATATTTACAAGCAAACAGCTTCGAGTACCTTACATGAAATTAGATTATATCCTTGCGACGGCCGTCATAATGATCTGGGATCGGAATTCTTTCCGTAATTAATCCAGTTCCTTAAGCCACCACGACCGGATCGTTATCGCAATGGAGCCTTTAGAATTCCCTTCTTTTTTTCATTCCGCGCCGCCGTAAAAACGGCAGCGAAATGTCCACAATTGGCCGAGCAAATAGATCTGGTAGCAATCGTCTCGACGAGGCCCAAAAAGAGGAAAAAAGAAAGGAAAAGAAAACATCATCATCATTGCGTTCGTAGAGTTCGTATGTAGTTAAGTGTCGTCGTATTTTTTAAAGTCGGGTTATAGGAGAGGGCGTGATTCGTGATCAAGGCTCGTGCCCCACAGACGTTTAAGATATTTGCCAAATAACCGGTTTAACCTTGTCATACGAACGTGTTCGTTCCCTTTACGAGCGTACGTGAGTCTCGCACAATAACGACGCTCTTTTGTAGGGGAAGGAACGAACGGTCGTCTCGATGTATGCTGTTGCATGCATACGTTAGCTTCGGATTGAATATGCTCGGTGAGACAATGAAAATGCATGCCTTCCATCGACTGTTCGCCCACGCACACGACATATCGTTGGGACTTTTTTTTTTACTAAAGACTTACTTTGAATTAGGAATGAGTCAGGGTTAGTTAGGTCGTTGCATTTACATTTAACAGCAGGTGCCTTTGTGTGACTTAAAGCTGATGGATTGGATTTCTGGAAAATTCGTCCAATTTGGAAGGGGTCCATTTTTGTGGAATGTTAGGCAATGTTGACGAAATAGTCTGGGCAAACAGCGGTAACAGCGTACAATTAGGAAATAAGTTACGACAGCATCGCCAACTTACCTCGTTGTATGCGAGTAATTCTATGTACATATATGTAGGCTGTCGTAACTTATTTCGTAATTACCGCTGTTTGCCTAGACTACTAATGAAGATGATTACAAGTGTTAAAAAAATTATAAAGGAGGAGTATGAAAGATGTTGTTATGCCTAACGGTAGGTAGGCTCAATCTTTAAGAAAGTACGTAAAAATAGTGATGCGACATAATTGAAAGTTGAAGAATATTTCAAAAAGCATTAACTTATGAAAGAAGTTTACATTTTTTGGGATAAGTCTCTCATTCCGACACGTAGAGAAGACCATTATATCTTGAGAAGCTACATGTAAAATGGAGGCCACTACAACAGTCAGCTAAAAGACCTAAAAGGAACCCATTTTTGTAGAAAGGCTTGACGACCTATTTGATATATCGTATCTACAAATGCATTGGAGTGGTCGACAATAGATGAAGACCAACAGGTTTTAGTTAACCACAGAAAAAAGGGCGACCTGGCTATATCCATGGGATCGACGAGAAAGTGGCTATAAGAAAATCTGAGCGATTGAAGCGAAGTGGTCAAGAACAATCCAGATTAATGGAAACAGTTACATATTCTTCATCAAGTAGTAATGACGAATCCAGTAGCAACGCAGATAAGACTAGAATCACAAGAAGAGGTCTTGCAAGAAGATTCTGGTCCATCACAACCGACAAAATAAAGATACTATAGAACACATAACATCGTCACTCCAAAAATATTCAGACTGTTGAATCACAAGAAGAGGTCTTGAAATAAGAGTCTGGTCTATCACAACCGACTAACAAAAAATCTACAGAACACATCATCACTCCAAAAATATTCAGACTTTCGAATTCTAAGAAGAGTCTGGTCTATCACAACCGACAAAACAAAGAATCTATAGAACAGATAATATCATCACTCCAAAAATATTCAGACGGTAGAATCACAAGAAGAGGTCTTGCAAGAAGATTCTGGTCTATCACAACCGACAAAATAAAGATACTATAGAACACATCATCACTCCAAAAATATTCAGACTATTGAATGCCAAGAAGAGGTCTTGCAAGAAGATTCTGGCCTATCACAACCGACAGAACAAAGAATCTATAAAACACATAACATCATCACTCCAAAAATATTCAGACTGTTGACTCACAAGACGAGGTTTTGAAATAAGAGTCTGGTCTATCACAACCGACAAATAAAGAATCTACAGAACACATCATCACTCCAAAAATATTCAGACTGTCGAATCCTAAGAAGAGTCTGGTCTATGACAACCGACAAAACAAAGAATCTATAGAACACATCATCACTCCAAAAATATTCTGACTTTTGAATCCCAAGAAGCGGTCTTGCAAGAAGATTCTGGCCTATC
Organism: Chrysina gloriosa; assembly: GCA_038088585.1. Classification (NCBI taxonomy): domain Eukaryota; kingdom Metazoa; phylum Arthropoda; class Insecta; order Coleoptera; family Scarabaeidae; genus Chrysina; species Chrysina gloriosa. Next base: position 51,346,518 of record CM076092.1, on the reverse strand, counting down.
ACAACCGACAAAACAAAGAATCTATAGAACACATAACATCATCACTTCAAAAATATTCAGACTGTTGAATCCCGAGAAAAGATCTTGGAAGAAGAGTCTGGTCCATTACAACCGACAAAACAAAGATTCCATAGAACACAACACCATCACTCCAAAAATATTCAGACTGTTGAATCCCATGAAGAGTCTAGTCTATCACAACCGACAAAACAAAGATTCTATAGAACATATAACATCATCACTCCAAAACTAGTAGCTGCCTTAGATGTCTGAAAAACTAGTGATAGATTCGGAATCCATACTTTGAAACCTGTAACAGAAGCAATAGAATATGACATTGCATGTTTGTCCATAAGCAGATCCACATTATGGTGATCTAGGCAACAAAAGCGTGAACAGAGATCCTTAACATTGATACCAACAGTTGGAAATTAGAAGCTGTTGGCATCAGATGTTCATTGGGATGGAAAGCTTTTACCTTCTTTAACTGAAGTGGAAAACGATGATAGGTTTGCTGTCTTAGTTACCAGTAGAGATAATATTGAGCAATTGCTTGAAGTTCCGGTTTAGTCTAATTCAACAGGAAAAGAATAGGGCGCTGCAGCATACCACGCGTTTGTCGAGTGGAATTTGGAAAGTAAAGTCGTGGCGTTCTGTTGTCCAATATGGGTTACTTAAATGAGACGGCAACAATTTTGGAACAAATATTAGAAATAGAAAATATTTTGCACTTTCCATGTGAACATCAAGTATTTTGAATTGTCTTGAAAAGTGTATTTGATATAAAAATGTTTTCTTAATCTGGTCCAAACGTATCTTTATTTAAACGTTTTAAAGAGTTTTGGCCCAAAATAGATGAAAATAAGGTAGAGACCGGATTAACCGGTTAAAACTGAGATTGCAAATTTCATAGATTTATATTCAACCCTTAACTACTTTCGCCTTTTTTGGGCGACGTTGGTGCTTTCATGGGGCAAATTTTTACCTCATTACAATTGTTTATATTTTGAAAAACAACACATAGTTATACAGTGATTTCTTTCATAACGAAAAAATGTATGTGTGTTTGTGTCTCAATATTTACAATGCTTTTCTATCCATTAATATATGCTTTTTATAATAATTATTAATTTTAATTCTAGTTACATTTGTGGTGGGTGTGGTGTCGAAAAGGTATAAATAGAACCCCAAGATAAACCGAGTGTCAAATGAAGACCATAACCCCAATATTAACTGTGAATTGTGATATCTTGAATTATAATAAATGATTTCCATTTTCTAATGGTAATTAACCATTTGAGTATTACTATACTACAATATGCTTTATTCAATAATTTTGTAGTAGTACATAATTCGACCTTCCGGCCTTGAATTGGAAGTGTACGTATAGATAAAGACGTTTTAACATAAATTTTGTTCGTTTGTAGCCGTTTTTAAGGTTAAGCGGTAAAAGCGCTTTCCCGGTTATAGCGCTCTTTTTCTACACCTATATCCCTAGAAGAGCGTTATAACGAAGTTTTACTGTACTAATTTGCGATCTAGTTTTGTTTTATTTATTCTGCTGGATCTCCCTTGGAGAATTTGTGGCCCCCTTAGGGAGCAACGCCCCACAGTTTAGCAAACGCCGCTTTACTTCGTGTTCTCCAGTGACGATGTCGACTTGGTGATCGAAATACGTATTTTAACTGTTGAAAGCAGTCGGTGGGGTAGGGAGAACAGCAAATTAGTATTCGTATTCCAAGCTATAGTTTGCTTCGACTGTACTCGTACATGTTTCATCCACATATGTACATACCCACGTATTACATACGCACATACATCATGACATATATGCATAAAATTTATGAATACATTAAAACCGGCGACACGCAAGGAAAATCGAGAACGTCGACGGTTTCAGTCGCGGCCGGCCACCACGTCGACGGTAATGATTTTACTCCGATTTGCGGCCTTTCAATTAAGCGGAAACACCGTGCTTATTGGTTATCGCAAAACGGACATCTTAATGTTTACTTGCGGCTCGCTAATACCATTAGTTGCGCGCTTAGATCCGACATTCAGATGCGCGAGACGGCTTGGATTAACGCGGCGGAGCGGCGTCAACTTCGCGATTACGTCGAGAATTTAAAATATGGAAATATTCCCGTCGATGTTAACGATTTTCAGATAATAATCTCCTACTGCGTTTCGATTTTCTTCCTATAACGTAAAAGGGATGATTTTGACATGTCCACCGGTCTCGACATTTACTATTAATAGTAATTTTATAGATTTCGATCGGGTAAGAAGGGAAGACGTATGGATACAATAGAATTAATAAAAGAGAGGTGTAGGAATAATACAAATACCGTAAGAACCAACAACGAAGAATCTAAAGAGTTTAAAACAAAGATAGGGGTAAAACAGGGATGTGTGCTTAGTCCATTGTTGTTTTCGATTGTACTAGATGAAGCTAAAAAGAACGCCAAAAAAACAAATGGAACCACTAAAAACGGGTCACTGAAAAATGAATGAAATTAACTTGTGGGAATTGATATTCGTGGACGATATGACTAACCCAGTCAGAAGAAGCGCTTCAATGGGATCTTGAAATCGTAAACAAGTAAATCACGAAAATAAACATCGAAAAGACCAAATCAATGATGATTGGAGGAAAAAAGAGGCGTAACTACAAAATCGAAGGAAGGACAATAGAACAGGTTAATAATTACAAATATTTGGGAACAATAATTCAATGGGACGAAAAATGGAGAAAGAAATTAATGAAATAATGAAAAAGCTTTTTGGGAAAAAGGAAAGTATCAAACCAGATCGAAATAGAAATAGTGAAAAAAGTGATAAGACCAACAATAACGTATTGTATTGTATTGTATTGTATTGTAATGAGGTGGGGTCTGGCCCAAAATGCCCCTTTGCACTGCGACCACGTTGATCTATTGTGCTTCCTCTTGTTTGTTTTATTTATTTATTTAATACGCTGAGGAACAGGATCAGCTCCTTCAATGGGAGTGTAAATAGGTCCTCGTCACTCAGTGTATATGCATGTAGTAGTCTATATCTCCTGTGGGCTAGTGCCCCACAGTTAGTGATCAAGTGTTCCATTGACTCCTCTTCTTCACCGCAGAATCTGCAAGTGTCCGTGTTGGATAAGCCCATTTTGTGAAGGTGCTTGTTACAGGTATAGTGGCCTGTGAGTGCCCCTGTCAGTGTTTTTAAGCTTCTCCTGTCCAGTTTTAGGGCGAGGTCCGCCCTCCTAGCGTCGAAGCTCAGAAATTTTTCGGAATGTTGCAGCCCGCTGGTCTCATTCCAGTGTTTCATTGTAATGGACGCTGTCCATTTCTTTATCTCACCTTTAAGGAGACCTTTGTAAAACCCAAAAGGTGGGGTAGGTCCAGTAAAGTTTCTCTCAGCCCCTTTTTTGCAACAATAACGTATAGTAGTGAGACCTGGACAAATTCAGGAAAGGTCAAATCGTGAGTGAACGCCATGGATATGAGATTCCTAAGACGGATAGAAAACAAGACCAAGAAAGACAAAATAAGGAATGATAAATACTGGCAAACTCTAGGAATTAAACCTATAAGGAAAATAATAGAGAAAGGCCAGTTAAGATGGTTCGGCCATGTGTGTCGTATAAGTGATGATAGGCTGACAAAGCAAGTGTATGAGACACGAGTAACAGGAAAACACAAAAAAGGAAGACCAAGAAGAAAATGTAATGACGACATCAGGAAGCAGCAGCAGAGAGAGAGGAATTAAGTGGGAAAAAATGAAGGATCAGACCAGAGACAGAAAGCGGTGGCGATAATTATACAGAAAATACGAAAATAGACAGAGGATTATCTCTTGTTTTAACTACAGTCGCCTTATTCGTATTGACATTCTGTCTATATTATCCCTTCATTGTCGTGTTCTGGATCTAATCAATTTTCTACTTGTAGTTCTCTTTACTGCTGCTTCTTGCTTGACCTCGCAATGGTGCTCTTCCAGTTCATTCATTTCAGCGCTTCTTATTAATTGCTTAGTATTATATATTCGTCATAGTCTCAGTTGATATTTATTCAGTTTTCGATATGATTAAGTATGATTAAGTAAGTAATAAAGTAATTTTAAGGGCGTAGAAGATGAAGAACAAAATTTTCAACTTACATCTATTAGAAAATCTGAAGGTAATTATTATTATGACGTATTTCGTTTCTTTTACTAAAAGCTTGTAAATGTAGCTTTTCTCTGCGTGGACAATTTTTAGAAAATTTGAAAACATTTTTGGTGTCAACCACTACTCATGACTTATCGCCATCGTTGGTCTTGGGGAGTGCTTCAAACTTGCGTCCTTTCAATGATGATGATGGTTGTTACTACAAACCTTCCAATTGATATGCGGCAAGAAGTCATTCAGTAACATTTATTGTTGCTTGTCAAACATAGTACGATCAAGGAGTAGTCCGAAGACAACATTTAAGGCGGATGGGCTAGGGTCCATACTCGCCGATGAATTAATCAAAATTTGCGAAATATGTTTTCGCCTGCCCTCGTTGAAATGCACATGAAGAAACATGCGTCCTTCCTGCTGATACACCAGTTCCTGGACGACTTGCGAGGCTTGTACTTATTTTGCTATCAAACGTGAACGTATCCTAAAATCTTCGAGATGACCTCGTTCAGTGTGGAACGAGAAATAACTAAAGCAGTCAAGAAGCTAAATAGGTGGAAATCTTAATAATCCTTATTGGTCATAAATGCTTTAAAGAATGCGAACGTCTAAGACGCACAAAGAAAGAAATACGTACGTTGACTTACTCCATTTTACCTTTCAAAGACGGTGGAACCTGAATCTTCGGAGAAAATTTGTCATTCGTTAGCTTCCTCTATTTCAGGGGTCTCCAAACTACGGCCCGCGGGCCAAATCCGGGCGGCTAGTGTCACCAATCCGGCCCGCGGCAGCTAATAGGTGATTGTTGTTGTGATAAGTTGGATAAAAAACACAGAATGATAATAAATCGGATTTATTTACTTGAAAATTAAAACGGTGTTGGTCCTTGGAACCCATTGAAGTAATCAGTGTGGCCCCAAGGCTGAAAAGTTTAGAGACCCTTGCTCTATCTATACTCGATCAGCTTTCATCGACATTGCATACTTTTAGTGTTTTTCTGACCAACCTTCACTGACAACTCTTTTGTAGTTATCTTCCATCTCCAAAAATCATGCTCTAAGCTTAAATATTCCTCTTACTCACTTTTACACTAAACTAAAAAAGACTACAATGATGATTCTAACAGCAAACCTACCTGGCTCCAACAGAAGCTGTGGAAGGCTGACTTTGTATATCTTTGGTGGATGCGACACAAGTGTGATAGTATAAAAATATTGACAAACCTGAATGACTTTACTCAGTGCTATCACAACTCTTCTGAATCGGCTTTCTCTGCAGGTACGGAGGCGATTCAAATGAAAAATCTTAAAAGTACAATAAAATTCCGAAACGTGGTACGGTCGGTTGCAATTGACGGAAGTTATTCTTCCGGTTTCAATAATGACAACCATGTGTTACCATATTATAGCATAGGAGATAAAGAAAACAAGTAGAATCCGTGGGTAGAGTAAATATCAAATAAAATATATTGCAAAAAATCTAAGAAATGCGAGACTGCCTTTCAACAGGTCGAAACGTCGAAAGTTGTCGAACATGTTCAAATCCTAGAAAACTACTAGTCGTAGAAATTTTTTCAATGCTTCTATATTGCAGCTTCTATAGTGCATCGAATTTTAGAAAAATATTTGAATTCTGAGGTTTCAGGCAAGCTGGTTATACAAAACCCAAGAAACGCGACAAGGGTGATAGTAGATACAACTGAATTTTGAAGATATTTTAAAGCCTTCAACATTACATGTGTGGCAACTTGACAACTTCGTTCCATTAAGGTGACAAAAGACAAAATCTAAGAGAAGCGATAGCAATTTCTGATAGATCCGGCAGTATATTTGGAAGAAATTTTTCGACTGCTATCAAACTAGACGTTTTCGGTTTTAATGCAAGGTAGTAAGATAAAGGCCCAAGAAACACGGACAGTGTTCGACATGTCTCTTAGTAGATAAATCTGAATTTCGAAGAGATTTCAAATGCTTTCAAATTTACACTCCTGGCTACTTGACGACTTTGTTTCAATTCGGTAATGGAAGACAGTCGTACAAAAAGAAAAGGCTGCGATTTCCGCTAGGTCCAACAATATGTCGAAGACAACAATATTAGAAGAAATGTTTCGAATCCTATCAAATCAGATGTTTTCGGTTTTGAGGTTGCAAGCTAGTGGGACAAAACCTAAGAGACGCGACAGTGTTTTCCAAGATATCTAATAGTAGATAATTTGGAATTTTGAAAACATTTAAAATCCCTTAAAATTGCATTTCTGGCTACTTGATGATTTCGTTTTATTCTGATGATGGAACATGGTTAAAAAAGATCTACGAAAAGCGACAATGTTTTCCGATAGGTCCAATGGTATATCGAATTTGAGAATAAAACCAGATATCTGCATTTTGAGGATGCAAGCTAGTCGGGCAAAACCGAAGGAAAGCCAGAAGTTTTCGTTTTGAGGTTGCAAGCTGATCAGACAAGAAATCGATAGATCGGATACTAAGTCGCAACTTTGAGGGAACATCTGAAATCCAAAATTGCTAGAATCCGAACAATAGAATAGTTGGATTAAACCTATTTGCTGGATGAATTTTGAAGTGCAGTAATAATAACAATAATAGCAATAGTTCCTCTCATCGCCAGATTCGAATTCAATACAAAAAGACATTACAAAACAATGAATAAAGAAACTTGTTTAGAGCTCTTTGGTCACTCTACATTTTCAGGTCAAAGATAACAAATTGCGTCCTAACCTAAAAGACTTGTTGGCGACTCATTTACGGTTAACAGTAAAGCGCTTCCATTCACATACTGGAGTTTGTCTCCTTAGAGAAAAGCACATTACGTCATATGCACAATGAACTAAATTCGGTGTTCAGTATACGTTACCATGGTAACCGACTACCGAAAGTCAGTAAAACGTCACATTGCGCGCATATTTTCATGACGTAATGAGCTCCTCTATAAGGAAACAAACTCTACTATTCATCTGCAGTTAGCAAATTTGCACTGCACTTCTGTTACCAATTTTACTGTACATATTTATTTCTCGAAGGGAAAAACATCATTTCATGCGAAAATTCTAGAAAGTAAAAAATGCAAACCAAGACAACATCATTAAATTTGCGATTACTTACAACTAAAATCTTATGATGTAATTTTTTTATTCTTTTCATATCCGGTTTGGGAAAAACATTTCTTCAATATTCCACGATTTATTTCGCTTCCATCCTTCAATTTACTCAATTCGTTTCTCCTCCTTCTTTCTTCCGATTTATCTTATCTTATCCCACTTTATCCGCCACAGCCAGTCCAGATTTCAAAGAAGCCATTAATAAAGGATACAAATGCGTATACATACATATGTATATAACATATGCACTCGACGTTCTTCCTGTAACGTTAATGGCCATCGTCGGATTCATTTTGTGAATAAAGAGATCTTTCAAAAACCGACGACTCAAACTTCCTCTTCGGACGCAACGTACTCAAGTGATTGTCGTTCGTATTTTCGGTGTCATGTTTCTCGGTCTCTCCCGAGTACCACAACGCCGCGTTATTTTAGCTGGATGTGCGGTCGTTTAAAGAGGCGGTTGGTGCGTGTGGCCGTCGGAATTTGACCTGAAATTACTAGGAAATCCTTTATTGGATTGCTTCCTACAGACGTGTTGTATGTATATATGTATGTATGTATGCATGTATGTAGATGGATCTTATGCGATTATGGTGCGAATCGACTATAAAAATATTAAATAGTAGCTGTTAAGCCTGCCCCTGCCAGGTAGGAAGAAAAAGAAAATATAAGCTACAATGTAAAAAAATTGAATTTTGTCACGACCACTTTTCGTCTTAATTCTCCGCCCACAGGGCAAAAATCAAAAATCCGGCTACGTTAGGATTAGGCCTAGGCGTTTTACTATATGCATGCCAATTTTCAGCTTTCTAGTCCATCAGTGGGCGTCAAAAAGCTCTGGATAGACAAAAAAGAGGAACACACAAATACGGAAATTATATATATTATATAGATAGAGAGAAAAAGGATGGGCCAATAACTATTACGGCAAAAAATAGTGAACCTGAGATATGGAACACACCCAAAAAATCGAACAAGCCGCAAGATATATTTAGAGCTAACTACAAAAAAGAAGTAACGACAAGAACGTAAAAACGGAAATGGTTATGACTTTGAGAAAATGGGGTACACACAAAGATGTTAGTAACGATATTGGAAATTATGTACATCCAACACCCTTCGAGGATGCATCTAGACTTGAGAAGAAGGAGAACAGTGTATGTGCATGAAAAGGACATAAATACAAAAATTGCTAAAGGCGATGAGGTAAAAGTTGCAACCTCGAAACCATGCTATGGGTAGAAAAGATATAAGATTTGATCGATTACTGTCCTCTATTCCGTCCTGTTTCTAATGCCCATTTCTTTAACCTTCCTATACTCACGCATACGGTCTGTGAGACCGACTTATAACACATCGGTCAATAAGTCCCGAGGCTCTTTGTCAGATGGCGCCAGTAACAAAAATTATTTTTGTGTTACCGTCGCGCACCATCTCTTAGATGACAGGGAATTTTTTTATAGAAATCCGTCCATTAGTTCACAAGTTACATCGCTTCGAGTGACGGTACTCTTAGCAGTGACGTCAACCATGGATGCAAAGCAGTTTCGTGTCTTGATTTATCATTGCTTTTTTTAATGAAAAGACAAATACTGTGCAAGCCACAAAATGGCTTGATAAGTGTTATCCGGGCTCTACCCCGTCGAAAGCAACCGGGGAATGTTGGTTGGATGTCGAACGCTCTGGAAGGTCGAAGGAGGTGGTTACACCGGAAAGCATCAAGAAAGCCCACAAAATCATCTTGGAAAATCGCAAAGTGAAGTTGCAGGAGATCACTGACATCATGAAGATGTTGAAAGGCAGTGTTTTCACAATTTTACATGAACATTTGTTCATGCGAAAACTTTTTCAAAATAGGTGCCGCGCTCACTTACCGTCGACCAAAAACAACAGCGCGTTGATGCTTCGGAGGAGTGTTTGAGCATTTTTAAGCGAAACAAGGCGGAGTTTCTCCGTCGGTACATTACCATGGACGAAGTATGGATTCACCACTATACGCCGGAATCTAAACGTCAATCATCTGAGTGGACAGCGGCCGGTGAAAGCCGTCCGAAGCGGCTAAAGACTCAACAATGGGCTGGAAAAGTCATGGCATCCGTTTTTTTTTGGGATGGAAAGGGAATCATTTACATTGATTACCTCGAAAAAGGTAAAACCATCAACAGCGAATATTACAATTGCTTTGTTGGAGCGATTGAAGACCGAAGTCGCAAAAAGACGGCCGCACATGGCGCGCAAGAAGATCCTGTTCCACCAAGACAACGCGCCGTGTCACAAGTCACTGAAAACGATGGCGAAATTGTACGAATTAGGCTTCCAACTGCTGCCGCACCCACCATATTCTCCAGATCTGGTCCCCAGCGACTATTGGCTGTTTGCACAACTTAAAGAATGGCTGGCTGGGAGAAAATTTCATTCCAACAACGAGGTGATCACCGAATGTGAGACGTATTTTGAAGGTCAAGACAAATCATTTTATAAAAAAGGTATTAAAATGTTAGAAAGACGTTGGACTGATTGTATCACTCTTCAAGGGAACTATGTTGATGAATAAAAACAATTTTTGGAAAGATAATGTTTTTTTCTCCATTTGCCTCGGGACTTATTGACCGATGTGCTACAGTATAGTATACGTGTTTCATATTTTGACGTGAGTATAGGAAGGTTAAGGTCCTCTTGTACCGCATCCAGCCATCTTGACCTTGGTCGCCCTCTTCTCTTTGTTCCACTTATCCCTCTCCGCAGCGCTGTCATCGGTGTTCTGCTTTTAGGGAGCCTTATTACATGACTCAACCATTGATACGTTAAAAAATAGGATACAAGAAATCGAAAGAATTTGTTGGCGCAGTTGGAAAAAGTGCGTGAAAGAAAAGGATGGAAAAACAAATAATGGAAGGATCGAGGCAATACTTCAAGGAACTGAAAGAATCTGAAACAAACACAACCGATATACAAGAGGAGACTAACACAACTGAAGAAATAGAACTAATTAACGAGGAAGAACTTATACAGGAAATACAAAAGCTAGGGGAAAACAGCAGGAATCGACGATATAACACCGGAAATGATAAAATGTGATCTCGGCACTTTTCGATCTATTATAAGGAGGCACAGTCTAACAAAATTCACTCGTGAGCGATGGGGATCGCAAGCGGTGTTACGGCAGATTGTACCCATATACAAGGAAGCAGATAAAAAAATGTGTGCAAAAGCACTTACAAGAGTAAGTGGAAAAATAATTAGAAATAAGATGGAAAAGACGATAGAAGAGGCGCAGTGCTGTTTAAAAACAGGAAGAAGCACCCAAGACTTTAATATTCGCTGTATGGCAAATAAACGAAAAATCCATCCAGAAAAATAAGGAAACACACATCTGCTTCATTGACTTAGAAAAAGCCTTCGATACAATAAAGAAAGAAGATATATGGAGAGCCTTGGGAAAAAAGAGGTATAGAGAAAAAGATTATCGAAATAATAGAAGCTATGTATAGAAGTAATAACAACATAGTAAGTACCAAGAATGAAGAATCAAGAAAATTTAGAAAACAAAGATAGGTCTTAAATATGGATGTGTTCTGAGCCCTCTTCTATTTACAGCAGTGTTGGATGAGGTAATAAAAGAAGCAAAGAAAGACATGAAAAGACTCAAATTGTGACATTGGGAAATGGAACAAATAGAAATGAGCGAACTTACAATACAATAGAGAAGTGATAGGAGAAGAACTAGGCAAGATAAATAGAGGGAAGACAAAAAGCATGGTAGTGTCAAAAGAGAGAAAAGTGCATAAGACCTGGCTGCAAGCAGAGTAAATAGAACAAGTGGAGAGTTTTCGATATTTAGGATCCAATTGAGAAGAATGGAAGAATTGAAAAAGAAAATGACATTTTTGGGAAGAAGGAAGTCCCTAGAAATGTTAAAACAAAATTAGTCAAAAAAGTCGTACGGTTGACAATTATGTACGGTAGTGGACTTTGACAGAGAAATATAAAATGCGCTTGCATGCGCTGGAGATGAAGTTTTTGAGACCTATAAAATAAGGAATGACATACTCAGAGAGGAATTACAAATAGCACCCATAGACAGAAAAGTTCAGGATGGGCAGTTGAGATGGTTTGGTCATGTATGCCATGTGCAGAATGACAGACAAAAGCCATAAAAACGTAGAGTGCCGATGTGCGAATGGAAGCAAACAGTACCATTTAACCAAATCTTCATCTTTAATAATTAGAAAGTTGTTGTTCGTACATATGAGAATTCTCCCAATGCGTACTTAAATACGCATTTTTGTACCGATTTGCTTCATAAGTACGAACATTAACCGTTCTTGCATATATAGCGCTGGTATAGGAACAAAAGCTGTACCTCACAAAGCCGTACTGAAGATCGGTATAACCGTGAAACGCGTATACCGATGGTGAGAGTATCTTTCTAATTGCAAAGGAGAAAGTTACTCATGTAATCCCACTCGATCTGGGACAGACTGTATACCGTTGCTTCACAGTTTCGGTTTTTCTCTTCCTATTCAACATAGAATCATAATATAAAATAAATAAAATTACCCTTACCACACCTTTCTGAAAATCCAGATACGTATTTCGGCAACTAAGTTGCCATCCTCAGTGGAAAACTGGGGAATTCAGTATCACTAGCGAATCCGGTTAATGCTCAAGACGAACACCACACAGCGAACACTGTACAACACAAAGACACTGCACAATGAACGTGCGAAACACACCAAAACACTATTGACACTGAGTGTGTACTGACTGTGTGATGTTCATTGTGCAGTGTTTGTGTGTTGTACAGTGTTCGTTGTGTGGTGTTCGTCTTGAGCATTAGCCGGATTCGCTAGTGATACTGAATTCCCCAGTTTTCCACTGAGGATGACAACTTACTTGCCGAAATACGTATCTGGATTTTTCAGAAAGGTGTGGTAAAGGTAATTTTATTTATTTTATATTATTTTGACCACAGTCTCCTTATTCTTGTATAGAAGCATAATGGGAGACGTCGATGAGGTGATCATCGAAGCTGTTATAGCGTTCTCATGGTACTGTCAGTTGGATAAATATTCGGTCTTTGTATTTCTTTATTCAATCTCATCGCTCAGTATTTATCGCTTTAATTATGGAATATCACAAAACAGTATCACAAAAGATATTTCCACCGATCTAAGAACACCTGTACGTATTTAACGTTAAGCAATATCTTATACCTCACGAAGAGCCTCGCTCTTTGTGAACGCCCAGATCTGTTGATGTCCCCAAGGTAGATGCTGTGCGATGCCATTAATTAAATCGAATATATCACGGCTGCTTCCCCGAAAGCCAAACTCCATCGGGCATTACATACATATTCTTGCGAGAGTCGTTCGCATTAATAATGCAACTGGACAGGATCGTTTGTGTTTAGAAAAAGAGAATTAACAGGCGCGTATACAACTTAAAATTTTTTCGTCTTCGATTAATGATACGCACCGCCGTCACCGTAGGCAAATTATAGGTGTACCTCGCGAGACTTCTTTCTTTGTTCTTCAGGAAACAGGCGCTGTTTACATAATATATAATTTACCGGTTCTTTTTCGTATAGGCCAGCGGGTTTATGATTGCGTAACTTTCCTCACCAACCTGCCGTCAATCTTTGCGCTAATTAATTTTGGTGACAGAAACTATTTTTGTTGAGGCAGTGTTAGTGCCTTTTTTTTTTTTTTTTTTGAAAATCGAAGTTCACATCTGTCCGTATAAGCAACGTTCGGACAACATACACTCTTCTTTATCTTCCTTTTCAATGATAGAAATTGAAAGATGTCGGTCCTATTAGTCACTCGGTACTTATCGATCTATTATAAGGAGGTACAGTCTAACAAAATTTACTTGTAAGCGATGGGGATCTTTGGGGGAACCGGGAGAAATGCTGGTCATTTACGAAAATTTTTTGATATAAAGATGGAAATATATGCCTTTCTAATGGAAACAACGAATTATCATAAGACAGCACCTTTACTTTGATCAGACGTAGTCCCCTCACCTGTGGCGCAATTGCCATTTGTCATTAGATGTTGGAAGTCATTATGAGCATATTTTCTAATTTCAACGCCGTTAATTGCTTGTAAGTTGGTATTAATGATACATTAGTTGAAATATGCATATCATTCAATTAGCTAATCCACATTTTTCGTGTACAATAGTCACAAATATAATTTTTAGGTTTATCTCATCCAGAATACCGACAGTGGGCTCACAATCCACATAATGTGCACTTAAATCACATTCCTCTATCTTTTCCAAACTCCTCACATATTAAATACTTGTCTCTACCACCTTCAAGATCGTCGTCTAAATCATCGTCACAAAAATTTTCAAAATCACTCGTCGGATGAATCATCGAAACATTGGCTCAAATTCTTTCGAGCGCTGCGTTTTTTAATTTTTTAATTTGATTTTTTCCGTTTTGATCTCTTCTTTTCCTTTTCCTGCCTTTTCTTGGTGGTCAAATATGGTCAAACGTTGTTCCGCTCAGTATCGACTTTAATTCAGAAAAAATTACTTTGGTAAATATAAATCTATATACAGGCTGTCTCATTTCGTAGGGCCAAATTGAAATATCTCTGTTATTATAGAATATATCGGAAATTCGTTTTAATAAAAATGTCACATTTTTCACGCACTACAATATGGTTAAAACAAAATTCCGAACCACAGCCTACTTTTCGAAATATTTTCGAAAAATATGAAATTGGGGAAAATTTCGAGGCTTTGTAACTTTTTTATTTTTGGAAATATAAAAACGTTTTGAATGAAAGTTTATGGCAAAACATTGCTCTTTCGAAATATCAAGGAAAAAGTGGTGTAAAGTTAATATTTTCAGCTGTACTGTCTCTTGAACCGCCCAAAACAATAGATAGAATCAAGTAGGCCATGCCACTCCTAAATAGCCCCTGAATTGCCTTTATAAAAAATACCATACACAATAAACATATTTTAGTTAAGTCTGTAAATTTTTTGCAATTTTATAAAATAAGTATCAGAATATTTGTACTAGTAATCTAAAGAAATCAAGTAGCCATTGAAACAAAGATTTAGCTTAAATGTCAGATAAGTTATCTTTGTTCGAGTTGGTGTAAAGTAATTATAAATTAGTTTGTTCGTGTGTTTGTGTTATATGGGTTTTCTGTTGACTTTGATTAATAACAATGTTTTCTAATGTAGAAAAATTTAACATATTTGTAGTTTATAGCGAGTGTAATTTTAATGCAAGATTAGCTTTGCTGGAATATCAACGTAGATATCCAAATGGACTGCATCCCAATAAAAGAACTTTCGCAAAATTAGCACATAATCTTAAAAATTATGGTTCTTTTAAAAAAGTGCTGTACGAAGCAAAAAGTTGTGGACCGTGTAAGAGCACAAAACAGAGTTTTAAATTACGTTAATAATAAAACCAATAACGATCAAGACGTCTCTTTAAGGGAAATAGAGAGATTTTGTAACGTTCGTAAAGACAGTGCAAGAAGAATATTAAAAAAACATAGATACAGGTGTTACAGATTAAGAAAAGTCCAACATTTAAGAGAAGATGACAAACCAAGGCGCTTACGATTTTGTAGATGAATCTTGAACAAGAAGAGGAACGATCCATCTTTTTCTAGTAAGATTTTGTGGTCAGATGAAGCCAATTGTTCAAATAATGGATTTTTTAATAGAAACATTCATTATAAATGGCACAATAGAAATCCTTCTTGGCATAAAGAAACAGCTTTTCAGGAACGGTTTTCAGTAAATGTTTGGTTGGGTGTATTGGGATCCAAACTAATTGCATCTTATTTTTATAATTATAAATTAACTGCAGCAAGATACCTTACCTTTCTACGGAATAACTTGTTTGAATATATCGAAGAATTGCCGTTAGAAGATAGGTTAAACTTTAAATATTTTCAACAAGGTGGTGCTCCTGCCAATAATGCTTTAATTAGTAGAAATTACTTGAATGAAAACTATCCCCAACAGTGGATAGGAACCCATGGACCAATCTTGTGGCCAGCTCGGTCTCCGGATATTACCCCATTGGATTTTTTCATATGGGGTTACATTAAAGATAAAGTCTATTCAGATACTCCGCAAAATGTTGACGACCTCAAACAAAGAATCAGGGAAGCCTGTGAAGCAATTACACCACAGATGATCGAAAATGCAAATAAAGGTGTTTACTCCAGAGCCCGACTGTGTATAAGGAACCACGGAGGACATTTTGAACATCTGTTATAATTATCTTTTTTACCGAATTTTGATGTTTGTTACTAATTAAACTTTCATTTTACCTTGCGAGTATTATTTATTTTCCACAGCATAAGAGAATTTTGTAAATAAAATAAAGAGTACATAAGAATAGCTTGGCAAGTCACATTGTCACAATTTTTGTCAGAACTTTAAAGTGAACGAGTCCAGAGTATTCTTTGTCTGACACATTTTCTTGCTAAACCTTTGTTTCAATGGCTACTTCATTTCTTTAGATTACTAGTACAAATATTCTGATACTTATTTTATAAAATTGCAAAAATTTACAGACTTGACTAAAATATGTTTATTGTGTATGGTATTTCTTGTAAAGGCAATTCAGGGGCTATTTAGGAGTGGCATGGCCTACTTGATTCTATTTATTTTGTGGGCGGTTCAAGAGAGTACAGCTGAAAATGTTAACTTTACACCACTTTTTCCTTGATATTTCGAAAGACCAACGTTTTGCCATCAACTTTCATTCAAAAACGTTTTTTTGTATTTTCAAAAATAAAAAAGTTACAAAGCCTCGAATTTTTCCCCAATTTCATATTTTTCGAAAATATTTCGAAAAGTAGGCTGTGGTTCGGAATTTTGTTTTAACCATATTGTAGTGCGTGAAAAATGTGACATTTTTATTAAAACGAATTTCCGATATATTCTATAATAAGAGAGATATTTCAATTTGGCCCTCCGAAATGAGACAGCCTGTATATAAAAATGAATCGTGGTTTGTTCGGACGACTGGACCAAATTGGATACTTCCTTCTGCGGGTTTGTTAGTAATTGCTACGTGAAGGTTTAGGAAAAAAAGAAAAGTCGAAAAAGTTTTGGGCAAAAACGAAGTTTTCCGGGTCACCTAGTTTGGTATATAAATAATTTCTGTTATGCCCTAATGAAATTTTAAACGATGGTCACACGTGGTCAAAGGATTTTCTGTACGGTTTTGACCTTAAGTCCTTGAATATCTACATTGAATAACCTCTTTCAATAAATAAATAATTTCTGTCACTCTCAACTAACAATTCATGCGATGGTCGAGCATGGTCAAATGATTAATTAGACGGTTTTGACTACCAATCTAAGAATATTAATTTTACCAAAACAATTTTTATGAATAAACAATGTTTATTGCACTTTATCAAAATTCTAAGCAATGGTCAGATGTGGTCAAACGATTTGCTACACGCGAGGGATATTTTATCATCGACTGTTGACGTTTGAACAAAATTTTTGGAAAAAATACGTGTGGTGAGGAGTTCCACCCCCTTCTTAAGCACCGTGCTTCTGCTTTGGGTCATCTTTAGGAGTCTTAGGAATTCTTTTCGTGTGGATTACATATTTTTAATTTGTGGAACGCGGGATATGACGCCAAACCCTTCGGATACTTCGTCTTTTGTTTCTATACTGCTTGTCTTCTCAGCGTCATCTGTACCAAACTAAACGATTTTCGAGGTACGCCACACCCTTTCATAATCTTTCTGATCGACTTCTTCCCTCTTAATCTAAATTCGGAGAAAAATTTAATATCTGTTCCACCCGATTTGCTTAGGAATTCGCTGCTCAGATGGACGTAGGTACCTGTTCGATTCAAACATTTCCTCCACTTTTACGTAAACTTTGGTACAACAAAACATGGTTGCTTTCACGAAGGGTTGTGAATTTGTGAATTGAAAAACGCAAAATCGGATGCTTGGGGGTATCGAAAATACGTGTCCAGGGAGTAAAGCTGAGTAGGTATTAGAACGATTTTCGCAAAACCTTTGCGAATCAAAATGCCCGTTACAAAATTCGGGATGAAGTTCAAATATTTCAACTTTCTTGCGATTTTCGCAGAAATGTGATGTTAATTAGGTTATGTACATGTTTGTTTATTTTCATTTATTTTTGTATACACCGTGGTAGTTACAGGTAAATAGAGGCTGAATAATTATGAAACATTACAAGATTCTAATAAATCTAATTAATTTGGGCAAGCTATACAAATTGTATAAATTAAATACCAAAACACGATATAATTGCCGATGTAGTGTTCGGCAAACTTTTCAAAATAATAAAAGTCAAGGAAATTATTTAAATCTTGTAATCATCTATTATTTATGTTTGTTTTCAAGCAACGGTTATAACCTCCATTTTAGGTTAGATTCGGTTAGAAAATTTCAAAAGTGCGGTACGCGTCTATAAGTTACTAAAATGAAGAGTGAAATTCCCTAAGAAATCCGATTTTTAAGTCGTTGTAATATGAACTGCAGAATTAAATGAAAATAATTTTTCGGATTCGCTCTAATATGTACTCACCTTCAGTGGCTGACAGATTATTTCCGATGTGATCTGTTGATAGGCTCTGATTAGCACAGCGTAGGGTGTGGATCAAAGCTAGCTGGAAAGAAGTGCAAAAACGCTGAATGATAATGCAACTGAAGTATGGGCGCCACTGATGCGATAATATGCCTAATTTTCACATATTACTGTATCAGTGGCGCCCATACTTTAGTTGCATCATCGTTTGGCGTTTTTGCACATCTTTTCCAGTAAGCTGACCTTTGACCCACACCCTACCCTGTGTAAAGGAGTGGATCAAAGATCATTTTCATATATTATCGTATCAGTGGCGCCCATATTTTAGTTGTAGCATCATTCAGCTTTTATGCACACCTTTTGCAGGAAGCTGACCTTTGACCGCTGTGCTAATCGTTTGTATCCCAACAAATTATGCTCACCGACGAACAGCTGCAAACGAGCTTTAGGGTTGTAATGTTGTAGAAAGAAAAATATCAGGAGCTTATATAAATTTCATAAATCTAATATTTTGGAACGATTACCACTAAGTCTAATGAAGACGGCGAGAAAGCCAATTAAAGATGAATAGAACCATCGAGTGTATGTCGCAATGCAATCTTTCCAGTCCAAAATTATGGGTGCTAGACGATGAATACGACAATTTAGAACTCGGCAAGGGCACAACGTTCTACGGACAGGAAATTAAAGCGAATTAAATCGCCGGATTGAACGAGGAAAAAACATCGACATAAAATTTTCCCAGTATTGCAGTTTTCCGCGTCTTTCCCATCATCACGTAATGAACGTGCCATTACGACCGCGCATTTATATATTCCGAATAAGCTTCGCCTCTATAAGACTTCAGAACTCCATTAATAATCATCATCTGCATTAGTAAACGGCGCGCGTCGTGAGAACGCACAAATTGGCTGGTCTGACCAAAAACGTCGCAAAAAAGCAGATGCAAACTAGTGCGCGGTTCTCTTCCCATTGAAAAGTACGGCGCGGGACGAAATTCAACGTTAATTCCCTCTAACAAGGTTCCCATTAGAAAACATTAATCGCGACGTCATGAATATTGAGCGCACAATTATTTTATAAATAGAATTTTAAACGCGCGACGTGTGGAAACCCCACAAGATACACACATACAGACACAAACATATTCAACGTCCACCTAACGAGCCAGCAGGACATAATTTAAATACGTTATAGAATAGGTATTGGCGGATAAAAAGTATTTAATTAAGAGTATGCACGCGGGTATACGTTGATAAGGTCGGCAAATAAATGAATAACGGAAGTCAATTGATTTCTAATAAATGGGTATTGCCGTTGAAATAAGTAGGGCGAGTGAGAACGTGTAATTGCAAAATATTGAAAGTGATGGGCGAGATCAGGGAAAAAGTCAATCAAGTTAGTTAAGACGGAAATTGGTTTGAAATTAATTAAAGAGGTAAGATGGAAGGAATCTGATCGTTATACGTATAATAATATACAATAACTTAGTTGCCACACCAGCAACTAAGTTATTGCGATTTTTTTCTACGAGAATAGGCGACAGTTCTTTATGGAATGAAGTATTTTTATGGAGTAATGTATTTTCTAGTTTTACAAGGGGACACCGCGTAATGTCCATCACGGATTTCGATCCTATTACGTGTGAGTGTTCTTTGGGATCTCACGAAAAAACCATCCGAGTGTTCATCCGATTGGGGCTTCGTTTTGAAAATATTAAATTTTGAAGAATGAAGTGCACAAACCCCACGCGAGTAAGTACCGAATCGCGTGAATGGAGTCGCACAGACCGCGATGGCTGAACGGACAAGTTGACGTACTGGAACGGTGGAGGTTCTGGTTTCGATTCTTGTTGACTTCAATTTTTTTTTTTTTTTTCTCATTGCAAACATCAGTGGTGTTGAATTCAATAATTAAAAACAATCGCAAACTATTTTTGCTACGTTTCATAAACTTTCATTCAAGGATAGAAAGGCAAAATAAGATATTTTTGACTAACGACCATTAAACCATACGTGAAAGATGATAATTGCCTCCTTATCACTGATTCATGAGGAGGTCAAGTAGATACAATGTCTTACAATGGAGCGTTTCCCAATGGCAATGGGGAAGTACTCGCGCGATAAAAATAATCCCACCGAAGTGGGAGGAAGTGGGAAGGGGGAGGGGGGAATTACCGTATGTACAATAGCAGGGGGTAAAAGAGATCAGCGACAAGGGAACATACATGTCCCATAACATGCAATATTTGGAAAAATTTTATGCAACACAGTCGGTGTAAATATGTGAAATTAGTGAAAACTCGTCGAAGTCGTCGTCTGGAAGTAGAATTATGGCGATTATACGCTCCTTTGGTGCTCTTAAAAAAATTAAGAACTTTTTGTAATTTTTGTTTTGTTTTGATTATGTCTTGTAACTTTCGATATACCTGGGTAATCCCAAAAATAAGGTCCCATTAGTGTTCTAGAAATAGAGGAAAAAGTTTGTTTTTTCAATAACTGATACGTCATTTTAAAACTTGAATGTTCCTACATTTCGATAGATGCATTTTTGTAGACGCTGTGGTAGTTTTTGTATATTCATGTCATAGAAGCTTCCCACCATTTGCTCGAGGAAGCGTTGAACCGCTTCCTTCACCTGGTCATGGTCGCTCAAATCTCGTTCTGGTCAAATGTTTTTTCAACTTAGGAAAACAAGTAGAAGTCATTGAGAGCCAAGTCCTGATTGATGGTGTTCTATCCAGACTCTTGCAGGAGGGAGACGGATGACATGGGGGTGAGCATTTTCCACCATTTTCCGGTTCTGAATGATCCTTCTGAGTTTTTAAGTATATCAGCTGTTTTGACTCCCCCAAATATCTTTCACAGGATTTTCCTTTCCCAAGCTTACAGTTCGTTCTCTTCTTGCTTGGTCATTACCCATGTTTCGCTCGCATATAGTACAGCCGGTCTTATTACCGTTTCATATGCTCGCAGCTTTGCGGTTCTTGATACATTCCTTGATTTTAGAATTGTTGTTAGGGACCCCAGTGCTCTACTTTCCTTTAAAATTCTTTTATCTATTACCGTTTCTTCTTGAGTCTCGCGTGAGCCATGAAATCGACGAACAGTTAGTGATGGACATTCGATCCTCGCGCTTGTGAATATTCGATCAATTCAGTAACTATGGAGTTTCGAATCATTTCGAATATTCGTACAATCTTTAAAGTCTTGATAGGTCTCGAATAATTCTGGAAAAGTCTTTAAAGGCATCAAGTTTATCAACTTTTTGGATTTTGTAACACTTTCTTCATTTGTACGCCATTTTCGGCGAATAGGGAATAGACTTTGAATGATTTAACGCAGCATGATGAAGGAGAGCATCTTTATTATGGGTGGTGTAAAAACAAAATTTTGTTGACGCTGCTATCTTTTAGTTTATTTCCTCTCGCTCTAAGAAAAGCTTGTATTCGATACGTCCATTTTATGTGAATAGGGAATAGGCAATTTAATAATTTAAGGCAGCATGATAAAGAAGAGCATGTTTATTATGGGTGGTGCAAGACGAAAATTTTGTTGACGGTGCTATCTTTCAGTTTATTTCCTCGCGCTCTAAAAAAAAAGCTTGTATTCGATACGTTTTCAATAAATACATCATTGTCAAAAGAAGACCAGAATGACGAACAGCAGGGACCGTTCTTACCAAGAGAAGAAATAGGCTGAAAGATAGTACCCTCAATAAAATTTTGTTTTCGTTCCAGCAATAATAAAGATGCTCTCCTTCATTATGCTGCGTTAAAATATTCAATAGCCTATTCCCTATTCACAGAAAATGGCGAACAAATGAACAAAATATTACAGAATTCTCGGATTCTTGATGAACTTGATGCCTTTAAAGACATTTCAAGACTTTCAGAACCATTCGAGACCTACCAAGATTTTCAAGACCTATCGAGACTTTCAAAACCTATCAAGACTTTCAAGATTGTACGAATTTGAATGATATTCGAAGTGATTTGAATGTTGTTTTCAGATTTTTGAAGTGATTCGAAGCGTCTTGAGGTCCATCGCTACAAACAATACCCCCTTCCGTTTGCCAAAACGCAGTTGTTGTGACTTTGACGGTAGACTGTACCAGCTTGAATTTTCGCGGCTTGGACGAAGACGTGATTGTTGTTTGGTCTCAGGCGTGAAGTCGAACGCCCCGGCCTGGTTTCGTCAACTGTGACATTCGAATCGAAAAAGTTAAGCATCAAAGAAATTTGGGGGAAGAGTCAACGCGTTGCTGTTGGTGGTCTTCTACAAACATTCTAGAGACCCATATTGCGCACATCTTCCGATATTTCACCTTTTCAGTCAAAGTTTCATGAATGGTGCTTAGAGAAACCTCAGGAACTGAAACCCAGAGACCATCGAGAGCAATCCTCCGAATTGCAAGCGTGATTTGTTTCAATCATCGCGACTGTCTCGTCGGGAACTGACGGTCTTCCACATCTTCCTTCTCCGTCGTCAATTTTTCATGGAACCAGCTAGTAAGCTCCCTACACAATTTGCGGGCGTTCGTTAATATCCATTCACGATTCATCTTACACTTCCGTCAATTGGAGATGAATTTGGATTGGTTTAACACCTTTTGCGTTCAAAAAACCGAATAACTTCGCACTTGGAAGTAGCAACAAACGAGAGTTTCATTAAAACGACTGCGAGCTAAAACTGAAAAAAAGACGGAGACTAAACGATGGCTTCCTTGAGAGTGGAAGAAGCAACAAACGTGGCAGTGTGGCCAAAGACAGCGCGAAAAGTTTCCCTGTGGCCCCAGCGCTTCGAAGACCTTATTGTTTAAATTATCCCCGTATTTGCAGAAATATAAAGGGCTAGTACTTTCTTACGAACGTTTTCCACCCAACTTACGGGCAATTCGGCCCGTAAGTTAAACGTTGTTACATTGGATCCACCTACAAATCCATAAAATTTCAATTTCTTTTTTGGAAGTCAAGTTACCGGTATTTCCTTGTGACTGATATACCATCGTTTCTTGCCAGAACTAATCGCCGTGCTTCGATAAACTAACCCCCAACGATGATGATGATTCCACCAAGACAATGTGAGTTCGTACACAGCTCGAAGGATAATTGAGTTTTGGCAGCAGCAAAACATCGAATTATGGGAAAATCCTCTGCAGAATCCCGACCTAAGCCTAAGGATTTGTCTACTTCTCCAAGTATTAAGAATGGAACAGCTCGACGAATAATTCAGTTTTTGGACAAGCAAAACATCGAATTATTGGAAAATCCTCTGCGGAATCCTGACCTAAGCCTAAGAATTTTTCTACGTCTTCAAGTATAAAGAATGGAACGGCTGAAAGGATAATTGAGTTTTGCAGTAGCAAAAATCGAATTATTGAAGAAACATCTCCAAGTATCAAGAATGGATTGCGTAGTTGATGGTTCGAGTCACCACAACAAGCAGTCGATGCCCTCGAAACGTCAATCTGGTCTATTCCAACTGAAGATTGGAATAACTGGGTTAATATTTAGTGTGAAGACACGCAACGAGGGGTATCGATCTTTATAGAGAATAGTTTGGAAAGCGTTAAATCACTTTCAATCGATCTACAATACAGGATTTTCCACAACTTGGGTGTCAACGCTATTTATGAGATTATATGAAGGTAAAAGTAAGGACAAATAAAAGTTTTGTTCTGGGTGCACTGACTTACTTATCAGAACAGATGTTCTAAGTTATTACCGCCAGTCTCGATACACACTTGTGTTCGACGTAACAATGATTCACCGCATGCAGGATTTGGCCTTCCATGTGCTTGCCTTACAGTTGCAGACGCAGCGATCTTATAGTTCGTCAATGATGCTTGTTTACTTCTGCCACATAAATTAACGATTTTCGACGTAGATGTCCTCATTTTACGTATAACGACATCTACATCGAGAATCGATCGGATTTAAATTAGGTGATCGTAGTGGACATGCAATTCTACCAACATGACCTACCGTAATATTCACTTGACCCTGCTTAACATATGGTCCGAATTTTACTAGCGTTTACATCTCTTCGCCTAAATAAGAAACGTTCGCCTTTAGTACTTTTTACAGTCTGGAGTTCGCAATCAGTTCCTTCCGAAACCTAAGAAGTTTCTTTCATTTTTCCTGTGGTGGTAGGGAATATTGCTCACTTCAAAATGTTGTTTTATTTATTATGAATTTCCTTCTGTTTCAATTCTGATGCATACATACCTTGTGAAAAATTCTGTATACGTACGTGTTTCTTTACGTTTATATGCAATACTGAAATGGCCACAATACTTTCAATCAAATCGTGTTTCAATATCTCAATCTTTCAAGTCCGAGAGTAACGACTTCTCCGTTCTAATAAAGCGATTGAGCGCGACCGCGAAAACGTCTAAATTTCATCATCGTCGTCGTCGTTCTCGAAGGCAATTTTAAAATATATTAATGCTCAACCGCAGATGTAAATATTTATTTTCTCCTGCTACGCTCGAGCTTCCATTTCTAGGATTTCGTTTCTGTAATTTCATCTTTCGCCGACGACGTTCCGATATAGTTTATAAAATAAATCCACGTCTAAGTCTGCTTAGCTTCGTAAAACCGCAAGATTTGTTCTCTCCCTCTCCGCCTTAGCGTAGTTTCTGGAATGTACGCATTTTTCCGTTTAATCGAAATCGGGGCAACCTATAATAACGACGTTATAAAGAGATATTCGCTGTATGTATATATATAATTTAAGGGCGATTTTGTCGTTATTATTATTACAGTATAATCTTGATTAACCGATCATTGCTTATTCAACATTCCGTCTTATCCGACGCCCCGAAACACACCCACAACAGAGGCGACAAGGTCTCTGGTCATTGTTCCACCAAGTATCGAAGCAAGCCTCCGTCAAACATTCTTTTTCGTCCAGAGTCGTCAATGTATCAGTGATGCAGAGTGTGAATGCATCGATTTAAAACCAGCAGAAGAATATTTAGATAGAACGTTGACTAACAGAAGACTGCTGTTAGCTGGAAAGTACTAAAAGTGTGCCACTTTCCGTGCATCTAGCCTATGATTCATTGTAAATCGATTAGTGTATAACGTCATCGTGTATCGACTTTTTCCCATCTGTTGATTGCAAAACGTGATGTTTATGTGCTCAAGTTGTAAAATTATAACGTATTTCGACGTTTAATAGGTGTTTTCTTAATTGTTACACATTATCTAATCTCCTTAATGTCGGATAAGCAAAATTTTACTGTATCTGGAAATCCTGGCGTGCTAGAGCTATTCTGCGATCGGATTTGGATTCAGCGCCAATAGATCTACAACAAATGATTTTTTTTTCATTCATTCATTTTTCATTCGGGTGGTAACAAGAAAGCCCAATTTTGTCGAAGTGTGTTATTAATAATACAGTAAAGTTTCACTTATCCGACTTCTCCGACTTCTCCGACATAAACAGACCGGTAGGACGTCAAACAAGCGAAGATGTTGGATAACGAGTAAGAATTAAGGAAACGCCTATTAAACGTCAAACTAGGTTATAATTTTACAAATGGAGTACCTAAACATCACGTTTTACAGCAAATCAACAGAAGGCAAAAATTCGATACACAGTGGCGTTAGGTATTATAGCCCATTGTCCCGTTTCCAACTTTGTTATACAAACATTTTCAAGCGATTTTGCGAGATTATCAAGAAAAGTTTGTCTAAAAATTTAAAACGGGAGATTAGGCTATGATGGCTGCTTACGAAGTACTATCAAAAGTGGAAAATGGATTTTGAAGGGAAAGCACTACGAAGGTAGGAATGTTAAGTTTTCAGAATGACAATGAAAACAAAATAATTTAATTTTCAATATAATCCCCTCGAAGCTCGGCACACTTGGTCTAACGTCTCCTTAGCTTCTCGATTCGTGATTTTCTTCGACGTTCCCAAAATAATCGTTTACAGCCTCTATCAGTTCTTCATTCAATCAAACTCTCTTTCCACCCAAAAATGTTTCAAGGTGGAACATATGGAAGTCTGAGCGCATCAAATCAGGCGATTACGGAAGGAATTGGGACTTCAATTCTGTCAATTTTTGCTGAACGATTGTACTTGAATGAGCGGGCGCATCGCCGTGATGAAGTAACACCTGTTTCTTAATCATTCCCGAGCGTTTTTCCTAAATTGCTGTTTCCAATTTGTCCAAAAGTGTTGGTCAGTAACAGTTTTGCCTTCTTCAAGACATCCAATTAGCAAAATTCCTTTTGCGTCCAAAAAAAAACCGATGCCATCGCCTTTCCAGTCGCATGAATGGTCTTCGCCTTCTTTGGAACCGATTCACCGCGTTCAATCAACTGTTTTGATTGCATTTTTGTTTCTGGTGTGTAGCAATGAATTCGGGTCTCATCCATGGGATCACGAATCGTCTCTTGAAATCCGTTAGATTCCTCGACACTTCCAAACAATCGGCTGAGACTGCGTTTTCAGTCTGAACTGAGCAAATGCGGCACCCATCTTGCAGAAAGCTTTTTAAACCCAATTCATTATGTAAAATACGAACTACTCGTTCATGAGACATGTCCACGGCTTCGTCAATTTCTGAGAGTGATGAATCCTGAAGAACGTGCTCTAATCTTGATTTGATTTCCGTTACGGTTTTCCTTCCAAATAGAAACATTTGATGACTGCTCGAATTTCGTTTTTATCCGCAACTGAAAACCCAAAAGG
The DNA here is from genome assembly GCA_038088585.1 of Chrysina gloriosa. NCBI lineage: Eukaryota > Metazoa > Arthropoda > Insecta > Coleoptera > Scarabaeidae > Chrysina > Chrysina gloriosa. The sequence goes on along the minus strand of CM076092.1, from coordinate 51,319,971 downwards.
TACTGGACTTAAATGCTTGTTAAAACCAGACTATTTGACAGATCGGTTTAACATTGCCAGTCAATTGATATGAAAGAGTTTGGCGATTCCAGAAACTTGACAATCGACTCTCGTAAATGGTGGCATAAGCAGAAATGAGAAATTGACACTTTGAAGTTGGGACATCTCGAAATCCTGGCGTGCTAGAGCAATTCTGTGGCGGGATTTGGAATCAACATCCAGAATAGAAACACTTTATTGCAGAATAAAAAACGCTCTACACGTAAGCACTTCTTATATAGGGCGTATTTAACGCTATTCCGCGTGTTCGTTTCCATTGAAGAGGACAACAGAATTGTCGAAATAGATACTTGAAGTTATCCAAATTGGAGTGATAAAAGAGAACCCTTTTATGCCCTTTAAACTACAGTTTTCCCAACTTTTCCTAAAAACCTACTTTTAATAATGATAATTTATAATAATTCCTGATAAGTCGTACTCTGTTTGTTTCCATTACGAACAGTAAGACCAAGGTAGATAGCGATAATCGTGAACGTGTAAATCGTGAGCGACAAAATTCTGGTTTATCACGATTTTTCAAATTTTTAAGGGTTCCCAAAGTATCAGGACTTTTTCTTCTTTTTCTTCTATTTTCTAAATTAAGGTACGTAGTACTCAGTACTCATTCACCTGATGAAACCACAGTGTGGTGAAACAAAATCTACAAAGTCTTTTGATTCAATTTATTCGTTATGGAGCTTGAACAAATGATTCCCGCATTAATCAATTATTCTTCTATTTTATCTTATAGCCTGGAAGTTTGTATTGTTATCGAACTTTTTGCTTGACTCAACTGTTTTTCAAAATTTTCCCCTGCCGATTTGTTTCGATCCTAGAATTGTTCAACATTTAGAGTTAGTTAAGTTAGAAAGCTAAAGTTTTTCACAAATTTTTCAGTTTTTCAGAATCCTTTTTTTTTCTGAACTATTTAAAAATTTTAAAAAAATGTCACTGATGACTGCTCTTCGCAATGTAACGGCGGTTGGTCGACCCATAACATAATTATAAGATAGGATAGGCATCGAATAATTCCACACTATTTAATTAGTATTCATCAGTACGTCACGATGTTTCCTGGTTCGGCAATTTTGAGAGAGGAACGTCTCTCCCCGCCCACCAATCTCCACGTCGTGTTTCGCTTAGAATCTTGATTATTATGATTATTAAATGATGGCTTTTTCATCGATGCTAAAGAAAAAAAAAGGATCGATGGCTGATTATAACTATTTCGTAAAACATGCAAATTATATTCTATAAGTGTGGGTTTTCGACGGATATCGTACCCTCAAATTATGGAAATGTACCGTTAATACAGGTATCTACGAATTTATTCATTTAACTTTCCTCTTTTAGGTCTTGCTAACGTTAAACTACTTATTTTAGAATATTGACGTCTCGGCAATTTATAGGAGTTCATAAACGTAGCCTTTAAATATACATACGTCCAAGTTATCAAATCTTTTTGAAGGTTGCAAGGTTGGACATGCAATAAAACGGTTGTTCGTTCGTCTTTGGGTTCACCGTCCTGCGGAACACCCTGTATGAAAGGAAGTACACTTTGTCTATTTTAAGTTTTTACCTACGTCATTATTTTTTTATTTGACTATCTTTAAGTGCTGCCGGTAAAGAAAGAAGCACGATTTGCGCTTGTGTCAGAAAATCCATGGACAAAAATTGATGACATAGGTAAAAACACTAAATAAACAACGTGTACGTAGTAAATGTCCTAGTACAGCGCTTTTCTTTAATTTTGGAAATCCTCTCACGACTCCGTCGATGCCTTAACCCTACAAGTGTTACAGTCCAAGTTATCGTTTAGCATATTCCTTTTTCTTTAAACCATTTGAAACGTATTTTGAAATCCCAAATTCATTATTAGATATTTTTGAAAGCACTATCCTTTCATGCCGAATAGTTTTGAAAGAACTGTACATTTTATCTGGTGACAGTCCCATTCTATCTTAAGGGCGATTTGTCTATTCTCTTCCCTGCGATGCTCGCCTTTACCCGAACTTTCCGCGTCTTTCAATCCTGCCTCGTGAAGAGAGGGGAGAACGAGGGAGGGAGTGTGGTGGCGGGTGAAAGGCGTATGTAAAATTCAATCGAAATCGCGTGGTAAGAGAGTTGGATAAAAAAGAAGAGGATTGATTGTAAATCCTGTATCGCAGATCGACGTTTGTGCACTTTGTTTCCTTTTCCTTGGAGGTAGATTTTTATTTGCCAATTTATTTATTTAATATTAAATTTCATAATAAAATCAAATCTGAATGACTTTCCATATAACAACCTAATTAAATTAGGTGAGTTAATTGGCAGCTACCAAGTAACTGTGCAAAAGGTTACTAAGTAAGCACAGTTTGCATACGGCAATTATCAAGGAGGGAAATTGTGCTTTGTTAATCGCGAACCGCAACCACAGACTAATTAAATTTCATTTTTATTGTGACTCGTCGGTATAGTGGGTCTGCAATTAACAAATTATAATCCCGGAGACTATGGTCCGGATGCATTGGTGAACCGGGGAATTATCTTCAGAAATTAACAAATTCTGAACCGTTAAGTTCTGTGTCTTATTGCCATTGGTAGCCATGTCCCGGGATTGTTACTGAGACTGGTAAGTCTACAGAATTTGCAACATGAGCTGATTGACGTGATGCTTCATCTCCAAAACCAACTACTGAGATGATCACCTTCGAAAGTTGCGGAAAGTTATTGCGCGATATATTTCTCCATTCAATTCATTTTTTTCGGCCGACTTGTCAACTTAAAAAAATTTACCGTGCCGTAGCTTGATAAAAATTTAAAGTAACTTCTTCTGCTTTCACATTATCTGTCTGCCCGTCTAGGGCAGCGGATTTAAACTAACATGATATTAATATTAATTTTAAGGCTGGAAGTATCATCCGTGACGCTCTGTATGCGGCTATATACAGGATTTGTCAACGAATGCTTTAAATTTATTTACAAAATTATACGAGGTAATAGTAAGTCAATGAATATAAAAAGAAAGAAAGGATTGATTTAAAAAAAATGGGAAAATGAAGGTATTGTTTTAGAATCACTGATTTATGTATCGTCGAAATGTAATTGAATAACACACGGTCATCGAAATGTCCGTTAGATACAGAGGTACCATTTGGTCATGGACGTAAACAAATCCCGCCAAACACATCGAGAGAAGCACTTCGCCTTGATGCGGATATGCCCCGTATTTTACTAGCTTTCTTTCTCTAAATTGTAAACATTTCCATTTATTCTTTATCACATGTTCGTCATATATTCGAAGAGTGTCGACAGCTGATTTACAGCCCGTATGATAAAACGAACAGGGGCCGCTTGACCTTGCTCTAGATATGACCCGAATTTTACTAGCGTTTACTGGTAGCGTCCAACCCCAAATTTGAAGATTTTGTTTCCAATTCTCGTATTTGGACGCGCCAGATTGTAATGTCCCACCGCTCACGGGTCGTAACTTCCGTAAAGACTTATTTGACTCGTTTGGTGGCAGTCTTTAATGAAATTCAGATGTGTTTTACCAATTTAATTCGATTAAACTAACCAAAACACTTAAACCTCTTGAAATATAAAAAGTACGCGGGTATACATTAATATTATAAAAATATATTCCAACATTGATATGACATGACGAATCAAAACTATCAACAAAAGACGGCATGGTAAGCAATAAATTTAGCTAAAATTCAGGATGCGGTGTTTAAAACATGCGTTTGAAAGATATACTTAAAAAATGGAATGTAGGAGCTCCTTTCACTATCGAACGAACACACCATTTACGTTGCTACGTTTAAAAAATAAATATCGTACTTGATACGAGGTCAGGAGTTGTAGAAATTTTCAACGGAAAACATTCATATTAAAAAAGAGCGCCTCTACTCTTTTTTGGGACACCCGAGAAGAGCAAAGCTTTTGACGCATTTGATGTTTATAAAAATAAAAGGTAAAATTCTATAATTAAATAATAGCAATTTATAAAGAAAAAGTAAATAAATTGAAGTTGAATTTGAAGTAAATTTGAGTCCGAATACCAAGAGTGCCTTCTGATGGGAAGGGGAGGGGGAGGAGACTCAAATACGGCGCATTTCATAGTTGCTCCTGCGTTGTGTATGTATGTGTGTGTGTGAGAGAAAGAACTAATGATAGGAAAGAATGAAAGAATTACGCATTTGATGCTTATTTGGATAAAAGGTAAAAATCTGTAATTGAATAAACAATGTATAAAGAAAAAGACCGATGGTAAATAAGTTGAAGTTGAATTTGAAGTAAATTCGAGTCCGAATAATAAGAGCGCCATCTGATGGGGGAGACGCAAATACCGCGCATTTCATAGTTGCTCCTGCGAAGAGTATGTGTGTATGTGTGTGAGAGAAAGGGCTAATGAAAGAAGAAAGATAGAAGAAAAGCGTCTATCTGACGATTTCAAGGGTCTCACTTTTTCCTAGTTAACTCTCGCCGAAGAACCTCGCTCTAAAAACTAATTCCCGTCGTAGTAGGAAAATGTATTCTCTTACAAATTTTGTTTCAACGTTCTTCTGTTTTAATTGGATGCAAAAGTTCTGCGAAACAGGACATCCTTTGTATTTCTGTTTAATTTACGAAAATGCAAAAAAATATATGAATAAAACCCCAACAAAGTATCGTAAACGTGGCATCTTCCATTACGCTCATATTCTCTTAATCGCAATTTTTCAGAAACCAATGAACGTGCACGCATCACAAGAACATCAACTTAACGAAGATTTACATCCTTTTATCTACGTACGTACAACATACAATACAGACAGACGTCTGCGTGTACATTCATAAATACGTCCGAATAGTACGTTTTAATCGTTTAAAATTCCGGCGAAGCACCACAGGCACGTCCCACCTATCTCATAAACGTTACTTCAAAAAGATAGAGCTTTTCGATATTTTTATGCCGTTTTGGACGCGCGAATCGCCCACGAAGGAGCCCCCTAAACGGTGGTCGCGACTTCGGAGGGTAGCAACCGGTGTTATTCTGACGCGTTTTACGATTCGTTTTCATCGACGGTGAATCTGTAAATGAAGAATCGAATTGGATTCTGTTAGACCTGGACCGCGAGCGAACGTCAACGACGTCAACTTCATCGATTGCGGAAGTTATCGGTCGTTTTCCGAAGTTGTTAAAGTATCGCCATTACTTCTATTGTTCATTGTTATAAGTATCGGCTGCTTGTAATTCTAGAAACGGACATTCGACATTCGACATCTTTGTGACGGCGAAAAGGTTGTTGTACCCGCTATGCAGTAAAAAGTTTGTTACGATTAGAGATTTTGTATGTATGTATATCTACAAGATTTTTGGCGGGCAATCCTTGCAGGTCAAAGAGAAAATCTTTTCGAAGTAAGAGTTAATTAATATATCACTAGAAGAAGGAATATTTCCAGATCTGTGGAAAACTTCAAGTATTACACCTATACCAAAAGTGAACAGCACAATATTGTCCCATGAAAAAACAGTAGAAGTTATTGCGAAAAAACAATTAACTTGAATACTGCGACAATGAAAAAGTGATGTGGGTCAGGTTTCAGAAAATGCCACTCGTGTGAATCTGTGATCATAAAAATTTAGTTATAATTGGCTAAATCTATTAGATGACAATAATATCATTGTGGCAGTGTTTCTAGATTTTAAGAGAGCATTCGAAACAATAAGCACGCTCTTTTTGTTAAAGAAATTAGAGAAAATAGGAATTCGTGATAAAGTCCTTAAATGGTTTCAATCTTACTTATCAAAAAGAATTATTCCTTGAAAAAATGTTTGTTTTATTACGTTATTAACACTATCGGAATGTCGCATTTTTTCTCGCTCAGTCAAAATAATGCTAATTCATCAGGAATTGTACTTGAGTAATAGTTGAAATGTTTGTTTGAAATTTGATCATACTATTAGTACTGTGAGAAGGCGTTATCACACTTGGCAAACTTTATTACATTTTCTTCAATTTCCAAAACGAATTTCGAATATTACTTGGAAAGTTTGAAATTTTGCTGTGGTGTATCAACACTATCGGAAGGTGGTATCAAACGATTTAACTGTTATACAATTGTCCCTTCCATGAGGATGAAATCAATCGATCAAATCACTACAAGTGTAATCTAATACAATCTGAAACGTTTCTTTGACATATTATTGGCACTGTCGCAAACACGATTTTGGGCTTCATGGACCTGGGGGTTTGACGCGATTTTGGGTTCTATGCGTCTTGAGTGCATAGTTCGATTTTGGGTTTTACGCGCCGGACTGAGAGTTGGGTCAATTTTGGCCTTTATGCGTCCGAGGAAGTTAGTTTAATTTTAGGCTTTATGCGTTTGGAACAGTTGGTACGATTTTTGGGCTTTATGCGTTTTGGGGGAGTCGGTTCGATGTTGTGCTTTATTGGTCTGAATGGGAGTTTGCTAGATTTTGCGCTTTGTGCGTTTTGGGGGAGTTGGTTCGATGTTGTGCTTGATGCGCCAGAATGGAAGTTGGATCAATTTTAGGCTTTCTGCTTCGGCGGGAGGGAAGGATGGTCCGTTGGCTGTATGCATTTGGGATAGTTGCTACGATTTTTGCCCTTATGCGTTTTGGGGGAGTCGGTTCGATGTTGTGCCTTATTGATCGGGATGGGAGTTTGCTTGATTTTAGGCTTTGTGCGTTTTAGGGGAGTTGGTTCGATGTTGAGCTTCATGCGTCAGAATGGAAGTTGAATCGATTTTGGGCTTTCTGCTTCGGCGGGAGTGAAAGATGGGCCATTGGCTTTAAGCGTTTGGGACAGTTGGTACGATTTTTGTCTTTATGCGTTTTGGGGGAGTCGGTTCGATGTTGTGCTTTATTGATCGGGATGGGAGTTTGCTAGATTTTGCGCTTTGTGCGTTTTGAGGGAGTTGGTTCGATGTTGTGCTTGATGCGCCAGAATGGAAGTTGGATCCATTTTAGGCTTTCTGCTTCGGCGGGAGGGAAGGATGGTCCGTTGGCTGTATGCATTTGGGACAGTTGCTACGATTTTTGCCCTTATGCGTTTTGGGGAGTCGGTTCGATGTTGTGCTTTATTGATCGGGATGGGAGTTTGCTTGATTTTAGGCTTTGTGCGTTTTGGGGGAGTTGGTTCGATGTTGAGCTTCATGCGTCAGAATGGAAGTTGAATCGATTTTGGGCTTTCTGCTTCGGCGGGAGTGAAAGATGAGCCATTGGCTTTAAGCGTTTGGGACAGTTGGTACGATTTTTGTCTTTATGCGTTTTGGGGGAGTCGGTTCGATGTTGTGCCTTATTGATCGGAATGGGAGTTTGCTTGATTTTAGGCTTTGTGCGTTTTGGGGGAGTTGGTTCGATGTTGAGCTTCATGCGTCAGAATGGAAGTTGAATCGATTTTGGGCTTTCTGCTTCGGCGGGAGTGAAAGATGGGCCATTGGCTTTAAGCGTTTGGGACAGTTGGTACGATTTTTGTCTTTATGCGTTTTGGGGGAGTCGGTTCGATGTTGTGCTTTATTGGTCGGAATGGGAATTTGCTAGATTTTGCGCTTTGTGCGTTTTGAGGGAGTTGGTTCGATGTTGTGCTTGATGCGCCAGTATGGAAGTTGGATTCATTTTAGGCTTTCTGCTTCGGCGGGAGGGAAGGATGGTCCGTTGGCTTTATGCGTTTGGGACAGTTGGTACGATTTTTGGGCTTTATGCGTTTTGGGGGAGTTGCTTCGATGTTGTGCTTTATTGGTCGGAATGGAAGTTTTCTTGATTTTGGGCTTTGTGCGTTTTGGGGGAGTTGGTTCGATGTTGTGCTTCACGCGCCAGAATGAAAGTTGAGTCGATTTTGGGCTTTCTGCTTCGGCGGGAGGGAAGGATGGTCCGTTGGCTTTATGCGTTTGGGACAGTTGGTACGATTTTGGGCTTTATGCGTGTCGGGGAGTCGGTTCGATGTTGTGTTTTATTGATCGGGATGGGAGTTTGCTTGAATTTAGGCTTTGTGCGTTTTAGGGGAGTTGGTTCGATGTTGAGCTTCATGCGTCAGAATGGAAGTTGAATCGATTTTAGGCTTTCTGCTTCGGCGGGAGGGAAGGATGGTCCGTTGGCTGTATGCATTTGGGACAGTTGCTACGATTTTTGCCCTTATGCGTTTTGGGGGAGTCGGTTCGATGTTGTGCTTTATTGATCGGGATGGAAGTTTGCTTGATTTTAGGCTTTGTGCGTTTTGGGGGAGTTGGTTCGATGTTGAGCTTCATGCGTCAGAATGGAAGTTGAATCGATTTTGGGCTTTCTGCTTCGGCGGGAGTGAAAGATGAGCCATTGGCTTTAAGCGTTTGGGACAGTTGGTACGATTTTTGTCTTTATGCGTTTTGGGGGAGTCGGTTCGATGTTGTGCTTTATTGGTCGGAATGGGAATTTTCTAGATTTTGCGCTTTGTGCGTTTTGAGGGAGTTGGTTCGATGTTGTGCTTGATGCGCCAGTATGGAAGTTGGATTCATTTTAGGCTTTCTGCTTCGGCGGGAGGGAAGGATGGACCGTTGGCTTTATGCGTTTGGGACAGTTGGTACGATTTTTGGGCTTTATGCGTTTTAGGGGAGTTGCTTCGATGTTGTGCTTTATTGGTCGGAATGGAAGTTTTCTTGATTTTGGGCTTTGTGCGTTTTGGGGGAGTTGGTTCGATGTTGTGCTTCACGCGCCAGAATGGAAGTTGAGTCGATTTTGGGCTTTCTGCTTCGGCGGGAGTGAAAGATGGTCCATTGGCTTTAAGCGTTTGGGACAGTTGGTACGATTTTTGTCTTTATGCGTTTTGGGGGAGTTGCTTCGATGTTGTGTTTTATTGATCGGGATGGGAGTTTGCTTGATTTTAGGCTTTGTGCGTTTTAGGGGAGTTGGTTCGATGTTGAGCTTCATGCGTCAGAATGGAAGTTGAATCGATTTTGGGCTTTCTGCTTCGGCGGGAGTGAAAGATGGGCCGTTGGCTGTATGCGTTTGGGACAGTTGCTACGATTTTTGCCCTTATGCGTTTTGGGGGAGTCGGTTCGATGTTGTGCTTTATTGGTCGGGATGGGAGTTTGCTAGATTTTGCGCTTTGTGCGTTTTGAGGGAGTTGGTTCGATGTTGTGCTTGATGCGCCAGAATGGAAGTTGGATCCATTTTAGGCTTTCTGCTTCGGCGGGAGGGAAGGATGGTCCGTTGGCTGTATGCATTTGGGATAGTTGCTACGATTTTTGCCCTTATGCGTTTTGGGGGAGTCGGTTCGATGTTGTGCTTTATTGATCGGGATGGAAGTTTGCTTGATTTTAGGCTTTGTGCGTTTTAGGGGAGTTGGTTCGATGTTGAGCTTCATGCGTCAGAATGGAAGTTGAATCGATTTTGGGCTTTCTGCTTCGGCGGGAGTGAAAGATGGGCCATTGGCTTTAAGCGTTTGGGACAGTTGGTACGATTTTTGTCTTTATGCGTTTTGGGGGAGTCGGTTCGATGTTGTGCTTTATTGGCCCGAATGGGAGTTTGCTAGATTTTGCGCTTTGTGCGTTTCAAGGGGGTTGGTTCGATGTTGTGCTTCATGCGTCGGAATGAAAGTTGGATCGATTTTGGTCTTTGTGCGTCGGCGGGAGGGGAGGGTGGGCGGTTGATTTGATTTCGTGAATAAAGTGAATTCGTTAAATTCTCTGAATTGTGCTCTTGTAGAATTTGAAATGGCTTCTTACGAAATTATAAGGCGTCGTGTTTTATCAAATTTTCTTTAACTCACTTCCATTCTCAAAATTAAACATCTTCGATTACCAAATGGTGCCTTCATAGACTTTGTAAACTTTCTTTAAAATTTCAGTTATTACCTATACTACGTTTAATTATGATTGTCGGTGCTGTTGGAAAACGTTGCATTTTTAGTTTCCTCGTGACTATCACCTATCATCTCAAAATAAAGTTTTCTTAAATTCTAAGAACTGTTTTTAATGAAATTTTCAAATGTCGATGTGTAGTGTGTCGAACCTGTTGTATAACACTGTCGCATTTCTTTTTTTCCACTCGAGCGCTGTTATACAAGGTGTATAAATAAAGTAATGGGGCCCGCAGCGTAGTGTTCCATCGGGCAACACTGGTGAAACGGAATTTGGAGAGGAAGCAGGTAGAACATGTATTACGCCATCTGTGGGAGTCGAAACCCGCTATAATCACGTTGTTTGTCTCTAGAGATTGTTTTAGTGAAGCAGGTTTTGCTTGTGAATTCTGATAAACAGTGGACACGAATTTCCAGCAACGATGTGCGAGCAGGTTTTGCTTCAGATTCGCACACAGTGCAATTAAAACTTTTGCAAAACGTCGGCAGGTTTACAGAGATAATGTTTTGTCAAGGGCGCAGGTGTTTCAGTGGTTTAAGGCATTTGTAGAATTGTCAGAATGATCGAGGCAGAGCTGAATTTGAATCACAGATTTTGACCAATGAATTAGGAGAAAAAATGGTCCCGAGAAACCTTACTAACCGAGAAAACATGAAAGGAGACAAGTGCGTTGACTTATGTGTAATGATGAAATGTTATTGGAATTAAAGAACTGAAAACAAAATGGGTCTTATTGCTTTATTTACGCACGTCGTATATGTATGGATTCGTGGTGGGGGATCAACACCTGAGCTCCATATTATCCTCCTCGCATATGCTTTTATTTTCTTTTCAAGTATTTACGCTTTCCCGTCATTCACTTTCCCTCGTCAATTTTTTATGGGCGCTTTCGTTAAATCTTCTTCCGCTTGCTGCATCCATTTAGAACCTTGGCCTTCCGATTCTTTTTATCCTTTTTGGTTCCTGGTGTAATGGAGCTGCTATTGTTGCATTGGGAACCCGCTCTACACACCAGTTTGACCCAACCATTTGACTCTTTCTGCTTTTATGTTTGTTGTTATTAGGTCTTGGAAATACAAGGATAGGATGTACTCCTTGTATGTCCAAACGGTTCTATAATCGAGAATAATAACTTGATGATGATCAATGGGAAAAATTCCGTGTCCAAAGAATCCGAGGTTATTGATTACGAATTTTTTTCATCGAGAACAACTTCAATGTAGATGTTAGACTATAAAGTGACCGAACGAGATGAAATTCTCCAAACCGCAGTTATAATATTATGAAAAGTGAAAAACTTGGCAAAAGGGAATGGATGGTGGACTTGTAAAAGAAGATAACTTTTGCTTTGATGAATAATAAACAAAAAACGCGATCTTTCTAATTAAGAAGAATAAAAAGTAAACCACTTTCGAGAACCAAAATCTTAAACCTCCAACCGGCAAGCCCGTAAAAATGATCGGATGAAGCCAATATTTCTTTTCAAGTACATTTTGTGCTTGATTGATCACGACTGACAAACGACTTGTCAGAATGTCTTGGAGAATATGACAAATGTTAAGAAGTGTTGTGTGCAGACATTTTCCACTATTTCAAAGCGAAAAACTTTATAATGCACCAGTTGAGTCAACAAAACGATACACCCTTTCATCTTCCCGCTCAAGGGTTTAGGTAGAATTAAAAATGTTAACTATTTATTCTGAAAAGAACATATTTCGAGGGCGATTGACAAAATAAATACCCACAACCAAAGAAATTTAGTAAAAAGTTTCCAATGAGAACGATAAGTCCTAATGCCAAAAAACCACTAGAATATATACTACAACGTGGAAAATTAGAAAAATATATGGAAATACATGTCACCAAATTTTACACACTAAATTCTTGTGCAAATTCAAATTCTTGTGCTAGGAGTTTTACGTCGCGGATGACTAGTTTGAACCAACTGTACGTTAACGGGCAGCTACCAAGTAATTGTGCCAAAGTTTACTAAGTAAGCACAATTTGCACATGCCAAGAATCCATGAGATAACTATGCTTCGCCAACCATACTTTGATTAAGTCAGTTACAACAACTATAAAGAAAATTTTCATAACTTATGTCCTCGGATTTACAAAAGTCTCCTAAGCTGCAAGTCAGCTCGAAAATCATGTCTTTTTTAACTCTCAACTCACCGTGGTCCACGTGAGGTCTATTCTCGTGGGGATTTGATTTGTGTTAACTTTTCTTAAATCAATCAGCGTATTCCGAAATTTGCTCATATTTAGCCAGATTTTTATCGAATTGCAAGGAAATATTCGCTTCAAAAATTGTAAAATGAGGGTGAAGATAAAGTGATGGAATCTCTGAAGTTTCGCTCTATAGACAATGGTGCTTCGCAATGTGTTACATTTTTCTTAACTAACCAGTAACCATCGTTTTAGATATCTTGTCTACAATTTTTAGGTCAATAAAACAATGTAGGTCACGAATTATTTATATATAATACATTTGTTTAACTAAAAATGTAATTTTTTCTCCGTTTCCCTCGTCTAGAACTGAAGAATAATCACGACCAAAAAAAAAAAATGGAAGGACTATTTTTTTTTGGAATCATCACTTTCGATTTCTTTAAAGTCTTTAAAATAAATTGCAAGACCCCGATCGAATTGCCGAATACCAAAAGGTAAGAACGATTCAAATGCATCTCAAACCACATGCAGAAAATGAGATTTTAACCACAACATTAAGGGTTAAACCTCCTAGAAAAGTACACGACTATAACCATAACGAACGGATCCACATCTGCTGCAAGGTTTTATTTATCTCCAAAATAAACCGAAACTGTTTTATGCATTATGAGGCGCGAGTAGATGTAAATATAATCCGTAAAGTCGTTAAAATCTGTTTCGGTAATTAATTTTTCTCCGACGACTCGCCCGAATATCTCTTTATAAAACAAGCTAAGTATATAAAAGAAATGTTTGAACAAACGTAAATTAACGTCTTACCTGCTCATTTTCTTATGGAACCCCTTTGGAACGGCGCAAGAGAAAAATGGAAACTCTTCTTCTTCTTTTTTCCGGCCAACGCACTAATTTGGTCTTCAAACAGACAAGATCGAAAAATTTTTACTCCCCAATTCCGATCAAAAAAAAAAAAAAAATTCTAGCCCCCGAAAGAGAAATTACCTGTCGCGTATTCTCTGCGATCTTTCGCGAGTTTTCGATCGACTTCCACGAGGTCGAGTGTTCAGAACTAACTACCCGAAGGCTGCACGCAGACTGGCCAAGAGGATACCGCCGTTCGACTATATGCTTACGCTTACTTCTTGTACACGGATCGTGTAGGCTGCTGGCTGGTCGGCGGCGTGCTGCTGTACATCATCGAGTTAATCCGTCTCTTTCTGTACGGCGGAGATGCGAACCGGAGACGCGTAAAACGGTAAAGGACGGACGCGAGGGATGTGCGTGTGCGTGCACGAACGGTACACACAAGTCGGACGAAGAAGAGACGAGCGTTGGAAAAAATGAATGAAAACATACGAAACGATTAGGTAGAATTTGCTTGCTTCAATTGAAAGTATATTTATAGAAAATTGTACCGGAGGAAAAACGAGGGCAACAGAGGATCGTTAAGTGTGTGTGTATAGGTGTTTACCGGTGCGATAATAAATACAATGACGTATACACGCTCGTTTCGATCGTCGTTTTTCTCTTCTTCCATTCACAGTCAGATTTGGTTTGAAACAGTTGAAATATTTAGAAAAAATTGCATGTCGTGAAGGGACAACGTACAATATTACATTGTCCGTTCAGTCATCAGTTCCGTTTCAGTTTCAGTTAAATGGTCCTTTCACCGGGTATGTTTATGGCAGGGGTTCCCAAACTTTATCAGTCCACGGTGCACTTACAGGTTTAACATTTTGTCCCGGTGCCATGAATCAGGCACAAAAATAAAAACAACTTTTAAGATAAGCCTCACAATGTAAAGCACACATTCGTTCAAATTGAATCATAGAGACCGTCAAACTAAAATATGAACATTCAAAAAAATAGTCTTAGTCTTAGTCATAATATGGAATAAATGGTGAAAACCTTTAACGACAAGCACGTTCATGTGATGGAATCAAAACGCGGAATAAGATTTGACGATGCCATTCCCATTTCTTGCTCCACATCGATTTTTGAGCAATATTCACTTTTTACGGCCTCGCATAAAAGGATTGTCGCAAAGGGAATGAGGGTTCTACCAGCTTTTGTACTCTTCTTCTCCTTCTCCTTCTTCTTCTTCTCCTTCTTCTTCTTCTTCTTCTTCTTGCTCTTCTACTTCTTCTTCTTCTTCTTCTCGTAATCCTTATACCTCTCAGCGTCGGATTATCTCTGAATCTTGCGACGATATTCCATCCTTTTCATAGTGTCCGATCTGTACCCATTTTTCCCATTTTTTCTATGGTCTTTCCTCACTTTCGTCCTAATTCGTTTATTCTATCAATCCATTTTTCTTGGTCTTCTCTTTTTCCTTCTAGTGTTACTTTTGGCTTCTATTATTTTCTTTGTTAGACTTTGCTTCATTCTTATTATGTGTCCGTATCAATTCAGGTGACATTTTGAATTTTGTTTAACACATCTTCTTGACATCTTTCCAATTTTCCCTGAACTTTTTAAACAAGGGAATTTCAGAGCTTGTAGTCACTTGGCTAATTTTAGTTTCAAACACGCCTTTTAACACCAATTCGTAAACGTAATGACGGCAAGGGAAAGTAAACATTTCTCTATTCAGTTTGTGTTCAAGAAGTATACACGCACCAGTAATGTGACCTCTGTTTGAAGGTGTAGTATCACAATAGAGAATCTCTACCTTATCCTCAAGATTCCAGGCAATTACCGATAAGTTGTTTCTTGTTATCGTACGAAATAACTATTGGTAGACGTCCTTCCTGAGATTTGTGTACATTTAATGCTGACAAAAGTTTGCCATCCTCGTGTACAGTTACAGAGTTCAGTACTTCGTTTTGGAAATTCACTTTTATAGCTTCTGCGCGTTCTTTTCGCTTTTCTGAATGAATTCATCGAATAGAAGGCTTACTTACAGAAAATTCGTCAGTGTTGTTGTCTCATACTTAGCTGACACCTGTCTAATGCTGCCACTAATTTTGAAGTGATGATATTTTTCCTTACACAAGGCTTATTACTATCGAAATTTGTAATCTTGATTGGAATGGGCAAGCTTTGTTGTAAATCCGTTATTTCAGAATCAGAAGATGATCTTTCCTGTTGTGGTTCATAAGCTGATGTCGAAGGACTTAAGGATGAAAAATAGCTAGAACGCCGTTTTTGCTTCTTAACGAGTCTAAGACGTACCTTCTCCTCTTTTTCGGTCAGTTTTTTATCCACTCCAGGTCGTCCTGGCTCTCTCTGCCGTTGCAAGAAGATCTTGTCTTCATTTATTTTTATTAAATATCTCTTAATCTCATTGGCGTGACCAATGTCAAACAAATTTGTAACAAACTCCTGCCGACGTTGCCCAAACACTTCTTGTGTTTTGTATGCAATTTTTTGCAGATCTCTCCAAACTGGGTATAGCGTTGTTAGTTTCTTAACACAGTTAGGAAGAGATTTAGTTGGTATACGCGCCTCTTACTAGTAAATAATGCACTCACGAATAGTAAGATTCGCGCTTTCATTAACCTATAAATTAACTTCACGAATATTATAGAACAAAACTGTCAGTACCTGTCCAATAGAGGGAAGTTTTGCGAACGGTAATTTGATGTATTACATCCCCTATTAAAACTATAGACTCTTTAGAACTGTGTAATTCCACTGCCATATTGACTAAACGAAAACAACACGTTGACTAACACAACACATAGTCAATAATATACAAGTAGCAACAAACAATCAATAACGTTGTTACCATGTGCTTAATATGCGAAGACTCACATATTCTAAAGGAAATCGGCACGGGTGAGCATGGTTCTAAGCACATAAAATTGTATTGAAAATTATTTTGACATTATTCAAATAAAATTAGAGGGTAGGTATGCCTAACAAAAGAAGAAGTTTTAGTTTTTTGGAACACACTAATACCTACTCTTTGTTTAGATAGGGGAGGGGCGGGGTAGAAAGGTCCAGATCACAAAGCCCATACGCCAAACTTAGTTATAAATAATAAAAAATCATGTATTTCCATTATCTACTATTTTTAATTTTTAAATGAATAACCCCAAAAGTTTGACCGCTGGTATAAAATGGGTTAGTTTGTTTTTTCCATCTTCATCTTCTCTATCTCTTCGGTTCATATTTTTGTTAATTTCTCCATTTTCACATAGCTGTTAGCTATTAGTTCCAAATCATTGGCGTATAGTAATGCATCTGCAATTACTGGTTCCAGTTTTTATATCTTACCAATGTCTTCAGGTTGTCAATGGGTTTTCTCGTATTTTGCAAGATTCTATCCATTACTATAAAGAATAATAACGGACTTAAGCTGTCTCCTTGTTTTATTCCTACTTGCTGATCTTTTTCCATTCATTTGTGCTATTCCCCTGACCTGACAGTATAAACTTTGATTATTTCACGCATCTGTCTTGGGACCTCGAGTTTCTTTAGACAAACATGTATGTTTCTTCTGTCTACTATATCGAAGGCCGCTCGCAAGTCTATGAAATTGAAGTAGATTTCCTCCCCTATTTCAATTTTTCGTTCTATTACGTTTTTAATGATATGGATATTATCAATCGTTTGGTCCCCCTTTTCTATAGGCTGCTTGTTCTTCTCCCAATTTGTCTCCCTATTAAATTTGTTAAATTTGCACATTTAAGTACATATTTGGGGAATTTCTTAATTAAATGCTCACATGTGCAAATATCATAAACTTTAAAGCATACTGTCGATAGAAATATTGCCCTATAGTTTTTGCACTGATTTTGATCGCCTTTCTTGTATATGGAAGTGATGATTGAACTCAAAGTTGAAAATTCATTTTTCATCGATATCGAAAACCCCAGTAAATCGGTTTTTTTCAAGCTGTTTTCGAATTTGTATTATATACAGGATTTGTCCGCGAAGTAGTCCGAATGAATCTAAAAAAACTAACCCAACTTCACAAGTCTGTCTTTCGGTTCACCGATCAACAGCTCCGGCACCAATTTTGCACACACTCATCATTTCGTGCACAGTAGTTTTTGATAAGTTCAAGTCTTCAGATATGATCCGGACACTCAATCTACGGTCAGAGTTCAAAAGGTTTTTTACTTTCACCAAGTTCTCGTCATCTTCTGTCGTTGAAGGACGTCCTGACCGTTGATCGTCCTCAAGTTGCTTCCTTCCCTCGCGAAGCTACTTGTGCCACTCGAAAATACTTGATCATCCCCGTAAGCTCCTTTGGATCGTTTCATGGGTTTGAATCGCGGTTTTACCGAGTTTAAAGCAAAAACTTCACCGCGTAACGCTGCTCGGGTAAACGGTTCATCGTGGAACGTGACAAGGCAAATTGACTGGGGTTTACTTTAAAATGAAGCTACACTCCGAAAAGGCTCGGAGGCGCTTAGCGACCAACGAGCTGCTTAGCTAAGATCTCTAACCACCCGACCCATGCATAAAGGTTGTTCTCAGTTATTTCGTCTGAGAAGGAAAGATTTAGTCGGATTACTTTCCGGAAACACGCTGTACATGTCCAGTCTTTTCACCTGGTCACAGCTATGAAGCAGAGTTGTAACTCCTCCCCTTCTCTTAACACTTTTTCATTTATTTGTCTTATGATGAAAATCTGACATTATTATTAAACAGGCTCATTGTTAAGTAACAACTTCCAAATTCTCCAGCAATTGAAAACAGGTAGTCAACCTTTAAATTGTCGCTTTTATTATTCATTCATTCAAAACGCCCGTCGCATTTTTAAATTCCCCGAATATGGCGATTGTGACGAAATTCTTTCTGCATTGGTCACCTGGGTCGTTCAACCGCAAGAAGAAAAACAATCGCTCGCGACGCGAAAAGGAAGTTGCAAAACGTACGTACGAACTACGTCGAATCAATTGGAAACATCTGTTTTAACATTCGTTGACAGGCCATTAAAATTCATTATACGTAAAATAGTCGCAGGTCGTTCTCTTTTTTCTATTATTATTATTGCGAGCGACCACTTTGCGCCCGAAGATAATTTAATCGTCTACTTTGATAGCGTAATTGGATACGTGCTTTTTATGCAATCGTAAAAATTATTTTTTGTATATTTTAACTGATTTATTCGTCCGCTCTCAATTGCGCGTTCGATTTTAATGGGGTAGAAATTGGAAAATTGAAGATGACGATAGGAGTGCCGGAGAGGATGTCGTGTTACGGTACCGTTACACCTTCCGTTTTAATTACTTTCTTGGTCGAAACCTCCAAGATCACATAAAAATGAGTTTAGTTATTCTTTCTAAATGAATGACTAGAATTCCACAATTTCCGCCAATAGCCAGTGGCGGGCGCATAAAAATTTATACATAAAATAAATGATAAGAAATAAATTATAATAGGTGCTCGAACACTTATCGTCTTAAGAGTCATGCTTGAAATCACATCTGTAAAACGTTACCAACATATTATAGATATTTCCACAGTTGTCTCAGTAAGCCGAGTGCGGAAAAAACATGTTTACATGCAGAAAACGAACGTTCTACATTAACGTAATTAAAATAATTTTTGGAACAACTTAACGGTTCTTCGGACGCACCTTCACAAATTTGTGTTAATGTGCCAAAATCGAGATCTTCCTCTAAAACACCATCAAACCTTTCCAGAACGCAAACATCTTTTGCGTTATCGACCGCTCATGGTTATGTGTGAAGATGTTGTACTATTTGCAGAGGTTCCATTGATATCGAATGATTT
Source organism: Chrysina gloriosa (assembly GCA_038088585.1). NCBI lineage: Eukaryota > Metazoa > Arthropoda > Insecta > Coleoptera > Scarabaeidae > Chrysina > Chrysina gloriosa. The sequence goes on along the minus strand of CM076092.1, from coordinate 51,301,245 downwards.
CAAATTTTAATAATAATAATAATAATAATAATAATAATATATAATTTATTTTCAACAATACAGTATAATTTTCCATCGCCTCCACCATTTCGAAGTAATTGTTCTGAATAGTTTTTAGATCCGTTTTGACATGACTATCTTGATATTTCGACTAACTTTCCTTTGGATCAAATTTTAAAACCACGTTCTTAATATTCTCAAAATATTTATGATAGTAAAACGCGGCCTGTACTCGTGTTCCCCAACGTGTAAGAATCGACTCTGGTGGCTCAGACATACCGGGGCACAGTCTGTGAAATTCGCGAATACACGTTTCGACGATTTGAAAAACATTGCTTTTGTATGCGTTATTAAAGCATTCACCCCAGAAACACATTTTCTACTTCCAGCTGCAACAACACTGAAAGCATGAATCTTACACGTAACATGTAACAAGTTAGCGCAATGTTTTTAAGAGACCGACTTACAGAAAGCGTGTTTGCGGCATCATCATTAATAAGTAGGGTGCAAAGATATCCTGATTTTATCAGGATTATCCTGATTTCTAGAAGCTCGTCCTGATTCAAAAAATTTTGTCCTGAAATTCGGGTTCCCGTCCTGATTTGTCCTGAACTTTTTAATTTTTTCAATTCATCGCTTCATTTTCAGATACACAGATGCTCTTATTATACAGTGTGTCCCAGGATTGACGTTACAAGAGGTGTGATGGACTGAAAATTTTTGAATTTTATTTTAAGATTGTAGAATTAAGCCCTGCTTGGCGCGAATAGAATTTTAAGAATATTTACAGTTTTTGAAAAACAAGTTGGCCTTGACGATGAAGCGAAAACTATTTTCTTTTCAGATAACCTACCCTTTTTGTTCATGATACGTCAAAATGTTACTAAAAAAAGTTGTTCAGAATCATAAATTATGGCTCTATGCAAAATTTCAGAAATATTTACGTCCTTTGACTAAACCGTCATTTTTTCGATTGAACAAAATAAATTGCATGTAGTATTTACTCAAACATTAAATTTACAAAACGTAATAACATTGTTGTACATAATGTAATAATAAATTATTTATTCAATGTAACTACCGCCATTTTGTACACACTTTTCTATGCGATGTCTGAAATCTCTGAAACCGTTACAAACTTCCTCGATATGTATTTGCTGTGCGCCGTTTCTTATCCTTTCCTTTCGTACTTCTCTACTGTTGGGTATTGGTTGAGAATAAACCAGTTGTTTGAGGCGACCCCATCAAAAACGAAACTAATATTGTGAGGTGGGGCGACCGTGGAGGCCACGCAATCGGACCATTTCTAGTTATCCACTTTCCTCCAAACACCAAATTTATCGATTCAGCTACGCGTGTTGTCGAACGTGCAGGACATCCGTCTTGTTGGAAATACATTGCTTGTCTTTCTGTCAACGGCAAGTCATGTAAGTACTCTTCCCTGAATCTTTCAAGTAGCTGTACATAAACATTCTGATTTAACCGGCCCTCTATGAAGAATGGTCCAATAATACCATAAACGATATGAAACGGCACACCATACATTCACTTTTTGGTAATACTGTCGTCTACAATTGACCCGAAAGTTTGGATTTTGTGTAGCCCAATAGCGACAATTTTGAGAGGAAACGACGCCATTTCTAGTAAAATTTGCTTCGTCAGAAAAAACAATGTTTTTATAAAAATTTCGTTCTTCAATACATTTCTCCCCGATGGTAAGACAAAATAATAATCTTCGGCCTTCATCACCTTCCTCGATAGTGTGCACAAATTTTGGTTTGAATGTCTTTACCTTGTTTGCCTTACAAATTCTTTGTAATTCCGATTTACTAACATTAAGATTACGTGAACGTTCCCTCAATGATAGTCTAGGACAGGCATGGGCAACCTTTTCTTGTAGAAGTTTTATGCTGCGAGTAATCTTGAAAAATATACATTTTTGTAGTATCCTTATGATTCATTATGAATTAAGTTTAGACGGGCCGTGCTAATATGCAACGAAAGAATTCAGTAGCGGGCCGGGCAAATCTTACTCGAGAGACGCATGTGGCCCGCGGGCCGGAGGTTGCCCATATCTGGTCTAGGATGTCTTTCCACCGAATCAGGAGCAATAATAGTTACGGCATCGTTTTCATCATGTTTCTTCTTTTCTTTCTTTACTTTAAGAACGCTGCCAGTTGCAAGAAATTTCTTAACTATTCGCATGGTAGTCATACGTGTAAGGTTGGTATTGGAAAATCACTCGTTAAACTGCTGCACCACTTCTCTTAGTGCAATTTGTCCGAGCCCATAACAAACAACGTAAATTCTCTGCTGTAACGTTAACATGATCTAGCATTAATTGAAATTTGAACTAAGGGATACTACAAATTATTGTAATCTGACAGTACTTAAGATTAGTGAACAATTTTGTTTTCATGGCCTCCCATTGTTTTATTTCACGCGAATTCAGACATCCCAGACTTTAAAAAACAATTTATTTTGTTTAATCTAAAAAATACGTAAATATTGCTGAAATTCTGCATAGAGCCGTAATTTTTCATTCTGAACAACTTTTTTTAGTAACATTTTGACGTATCATGAACAGAAAGGGTAGGTTACCTGAAAAGAAAATAGTTCTCGCTTCACCGTCAAGGCCAACTTGTTTTTCAAAAACTGAAAATATTCTTAAAATTCTATTCATGCCAAGCAGGGCTTAATTCTACAATCTTAAAATAAAATTCAAAAATTTTCAGTCCATCACACCTCTTGTAACGTCAATCCTGAGACACACTGTATATGTGTATGCCTATGATTGTTTGCTTGTTTCAGCATTTTTGTACTCAATTCAATAATTTTCTATTTAATTTAATCGTTTTTATTTTCAGGCTAATTAAATTACTGTAAAATGGCTACAAAGAGGAAGAATCTTTATCGAGATGAATATTCTAAAGATTTTGATGATATCAAGAAGAGCATTCTGTTCATATTACTCATCGAATATTGATATTGGAAGTACAGGCGCCCCATCGATTTCTAGACATTGTGGTACTAAACTTCATGATGAAAATTCAAAAATCCAAAAAAGTCAACAGCTGAAATAGAGCTGTTAGTAAAAATACGCAATACGTTATCTAAGAAAACGTCAGCTGAGGAAGCAGTTCTGGTCTACCACACGGCCGTTCATTGGCTTCCATTCCGAAGTAATGATTGTACTAACAAACTTTTGACAACAATTTTTCCAGATTCGGAAATAGCAAAAAGTTTTCGTCATCCTACACAAAGTCGCAGGCTATAATTTGTAACGGTTTAGCGTCAAATTCAGTAAAGGAACTACTGAACCAATTAGGAGCTGGCTATTTTTTTATGGCTACCGATGCTTCCAACCACAAAGAAATAGAAAATTTTACAATTATAATTAGATATTTTTAGTGGATGATTTGCCTGTAAAACTGTTAGATTTTGCTAATTTACCGGGTGAAACATCGGCCATTATATTCGAATACGAGAGTTGCCTTTTATGTTTCGGGATTTGGCAACCCTAGTGTTGCAATCTGGCAACTGACAGCTCTATCGTAAAGTTGGACATTTTTGAGGTTATACGTACTGAGAACGTTTTGACATACGAGCGCTATTTGTGTTGTTTACAGTAACTTAAAAGATTCATCTCGACCCAAAAATGGAATTAAATCGTGAACATTTTCGTGCGATTATTTTTTACAACTTTCGACGTGGATTAACTCAGCAACAGTGCATGAATGAACTTAATTCAATTTTTGGCGATGAAGCTCCATCAAGGACCAGTGTTTATCAATGGTATGGTGAATTCAATCGTGGTCGTAGTTCACTCCAAGACGAATTTCGTGAAGGTCCTCCAAAATCAGTTGTTGTTCCGAAAACCATTGATGCTGTGCGCGAACTGATATTGCAAGATCGTCATGTGACCTATCGTGAGATTGAGACAACCTTAGGCATTAGTGGGACCAGCATACATTCAATATTGCATAAACATTTGGCTGTCAAAAAATTTGTTCGCGTTGGATTCCACACAATTTGTCAATCGCTCAAAAAAGGCTCGTGTCGATTGGTCGAAGGAAATGCTCAAAAATACGATCGCGGTGCTTCGAAACACGTCTATGACATCGTGACAGGTGATGAATCGTGGATTTATGCGTATCAGCCCGAAAGTAAACAGCAGTCGACTGTATGGGTGTTTCAAGATGAGCCAAATCCAACAAAAGTTGTTCGCGCACGAAGCGCTTCCAAGCAAATGGTCGCCTGTTTTTTCGGAAAAACTGGACATGTCGCAACCGTACCACTAGAACAACTGGTACACAACCATTTGGTTGCCAGTTGTCTTCCGAAAAATCAGGAAAACCAACCGCCGAAGACGGATCACTCTTCACCACGACAATGCGAGCTCTCACACATCGGCTCAAACAACTGCATTTTTGAGCACCCAAAACATCGATTTGATGAGTCATCCGCCGTATAATCCTGACTTGGCACCGAATGACTTCTTTTTATTCCCGTACGTAAAAAGCAAACTGAGAGGTCAACGTCTTTCGACACCTGAAGAAGCGGTTGTTGCATTTAGAATGCATGTTTTGGAGATACCTCAATCAGAGTGGCAAAAGTGCTTCGACAATTGGTTCAAACGCATGCAAAAGTGTATAGATTTTCATGGGGAATATTTTGAAAAACAATAAAGTGATTTTCGATGATTAATATTTGTTTTTGTTCTCTAATCCCGAAATATAAAAGCCAACCCTCGTATTTAAAAAGTTGTTTACAAAATAATAATCTTGATCCGACAAAATTAGTAGCCTTCAGTGCAGACAATGCTAATGTGAATTTTAGCGGTGCTAATCGACAAGGGCAGAATAATGTTTTAGCCAAATTAAAAACCTTGAATTCTAAATTAATTGCTGTTGGTTGTCCGGCGCATATAATGCGGTGAAAGATTATGACTGGACGTTGAAATGCTATTATTTAAGATTTTAAGCTATTTTAATGGGTTGACAGTGCGGCATGAAAAGTTCGAGGAATTTTGTGAATTCGTTGAAATTGCATATGCGATTTTCCCAACACGTTCGCGTACTAGATGGTTGAGTATGCTACCACTTATTGAACGCACGACTGTGGTTCACATTAAAATCTCTTGCTTTATCCACTGCCGATGTTCCAAAAGTTTTGGAAAATTTATTTAACAACGATTCAAGCGAAATTTATTTCTTCAAAGCGTCTTGCAATTGTACTTCAACGACATTAAATTAGATAAACCGCAATCCATTGTGGATTGCTTCTCCAACCACTTTAGATCTACTTACGCTGCGTCCTCTAATTCGATCCTAGATTTACCTGAATAAGGCTATGAGTGTGTGAATGTTAGATATATAAGTCCCGAAGATGTTATAACATCTACATATAAACTAAAAGATAAAATGACTGCGGGTGATGATCAAGTTCCGAGCTTCTTGGTTAGAGACTGTAGGTTTGCATTGGCTCTTCCCCTGTCTAAACTCTTTAATTTGGACTTATCCACTAATACGTTTCCAAATATGTGGAAGATTTCCAGAATAACACCTATATTCAAAAGTGGAAATCCCACCGACATAAATAACTACCAACCAATAGCTATTCTATCGAACTTTGGTAAAATCTTAGAAGTCTCCGTGTATAAACATATCTATCCATTAATCAGAACTCGAATTTCTCAGTATCAACATGGTTTCATGCGGAACCGTTCAACTGTGTCCAACTTACTTCAGTCAATATATATCGAACTCGCTGGACTCGGGGGCCAGGTGGATGCAATTTATACTGATATTTCTAAGGCTTTTGATCGTATTGATCATCCGATTATCATCCAGAAGTTGCATTCACTGGGATTCACTCTGACCTCCTTTATAGCATCGTATTTGAGTGATAGACGTCAGTATCTTTCTTATAACGGTTTTCCCTCCTCTCGTTTTGTTCCTTCATCGGGTGTACCCCAAGGTTCCAACCTGGGACCCCTATTATTTAATATATTCATTAATGACTTGCCTTCAGTCATCACTTCCGAAAAATTGCTCTTTGCTGACGATCTCAAAATTTACCGAAAGATTTCCAGCATTACTGACTGTAAAGAATTGCAAAGCGATTTGAATAGGATTAATGAATGGTGTGTATTGAACAACTTACATTTGAACATCTCTAAACGTAAGGCTATGACCTATTCACGTAGACCCGGCCCTATCTTGTTTCAATACAACCTTAGTTCTACTAATCTCGACCACTGCGAACAAATTAAGGATCTGGGAGTTCTGTTTAATGGGATGGGACTGCATTCTTCACATCACATACGTTCTGTTGCTGGTTCTGCTCGGAGCATGCTTGGATTTATAGTAAGAAATTGTGCGTCCTTCTGTAGTACTGGTGCACTTACAACTTTATACTTCTCTTTGGTCCGGTCTCGTTTAGAATATGCTTGTTTAATTTGGAATCACTACTACTTCAAATACCGTCGTGAGCTTGAGCGGGTGCAGCGAAGATTCGTGAAGTTTCTGTACTTCCGGTTGGACGGTGTCTATCCGCCAAGGGGTATTGATCAGGGAACTTTATTGAGTCGCTTTAGTATACCATCTCTGAACTTCAGGACAACTTTCTATATAATTTACTGCATACCAAGGTCGACGCTCCTGAGCTTCTAGGTAGTCTGAACTTCAATGTTCCGCAGTTCGCCACTAGGCATAGGCCAACCTTTTACCTCCAGTTGTCAAGAACAAACTTGTCTCTGCGATCGCCCTTACATGTCATGCGCAACAATTTTAATAGGCTATCAACTTCTGATATGCACCACACTCCCTTTAATGAGATCATTGCCGATATTGAGGATACCTATGATATGTATGCATAGTGGTCATGTATATTGGGCTTCTGTTTTCTTTTTTGTTTCTTTTTTGAATTTGGATTTAAGTTTCTTTATTTAAGTTGAATTTTAGATTTAATTATAAGGATGTAGTAATTAAAACATTATTATATTGTATTTCTTTTGCTTTTTACGTATGTGCAACTAAACTGTGTTTCTTTTGATTTGTCCTATTCATAGATGTAGATCTGTTGGGCAATAAATGGATTATTATTATTAATTATTCCTACAGATTTATGGACTCTGGAAAAGAAAGATCTGCTATTACCAGAAATGATAGATGCTGTTACTACTTTTAAAGAAAAGATGCAAAAACGACTTCAGAAAAACTTTTTTTTGCCCTTCTTCTTCTTCTTAATCCTTAAGCTTTTTCTACCCCAGTCCTGGGGTGTAAGGCGTGTGTGAAGCTGAGCCTCCGGGATGTTGCATATTTTCCTCCATCGCTTCCTATCCGCTACGGCTTGCTGAGCTTCTCCCCACGATACTGCCCTTCCGTCCAGTGGATCCATCACGTTCTCTATCCAAGTCCGCCTGGGCCTTCCTCTCGATCTCTTCCTCCTCGTCCTGGCTTCAAATACCTGCTTAACCACTCTCTGTTCCGGTATCCTCCTCACATGTCCATACCATCTCAGCTGTGCTTTTTCAATATTCTCCTCCATTGGTCTGAGGTTCAGGTTATCTCTGAGTGCCCTTACAGTTTCTAAACTACTAGGTTTAGATGATCCGGATTTGGCCAACCAACTTAAAAGTGAATTCATCGATTTCTTTTACAACGGCGATTAATTATATTGATAAGTGGTTCTGCTTAGATATCCTTGTTCAACCGATTGGTTGGCCAATATTAAATATGACGAAGTTAAAAAGTCGGCTGAATATTTATTGCCAGATATTGCCATGAAAGATTCGTTGCTTGTTGAAATAAATGAGCTAAACCCATTACTGGAAGCTTCTTCTGATGAATTTGATAATTTGCCGATTGATAAAAAATGCTCCACTTTGTTTCGAAGCAAAAATTTGTTGATTTGAAAATTCTAGTTAGCGCAATTTTTCGATTCCTATCAAACGCGGCGGTGGAACGAGTATTTTCCTTGTGCAAAAAGACGATCGAAATCGATTGAATGTTGAAACCGTGAAATGCTTGCTTCAAATTAAAATAAATCATTCTTTATCGTGTTGTGAAATGTATAAAAAGATTTTGGGTGACGAAAATTTGCTGAATCAGATATCGTCTAACAGTCAATACGTGTAAACTTGATGTTTTATTGTAGTAATAAACGTTATCTTGAAAAGTGCTACTTTCTTTAAATGTCCTGACTTTGGTCCTGACAGTTGGTTTGTTGAAAGTTCGAACTTTTCCAACATGTTTAACAGTTACTTTCAAATTACTTCGGCAGTGCTCGTCTGGAAGCTAATAGAATTGCAGGTGACAACTGATGTGGTTCCATTATACGTACCATTACATTAAGCACACAGTGTTTTTTACGATCTGTTGTTTTGTCCTAAGATAACAACAGTTTTTATCTTTCAACTCCGATTTAATCCCCTTTTCAATATGTTCATAAGCCGATGGCACAAATCTTTGTAACGATGGCTGACTTGGTAATTTCCAGTCTAAATATTTATTGCAAAAGAAGACATACAGTTCGGCTAATGATTCTTTTTACACACGTCATCTATTTTTATCTGTACGAATCAAATCGGTACTCCTAGTTCAAGTTCAGCACTATATACATAATGTATTGAAATAATCTGCACTTCTCTGACAGTCAATTGATTAACGTAGTAGTTTACATATAACTTCTGTGTCAGACATACGTACTTGAATATTCGATACCGATAAATAAGGATAGTTAGATTAACCGGCGATCTTTGCTTGTGTCATTCAACTGTGACGTGTGTAAAAAGATTCAGTAGAAAAACTGTATGCTTCGTTATCTAGTAAATTAAACGGTAGATTACATGCTGGTTGCTATATACCTGACGTTAACAATCGCGTTTGGACCAACACATTAAAAGGATATTTCAAACTACACATTGAAGTTTAACGCCATCATAATTGGTCGTTTTCGTGGCATAGGCAACATTTTTAAAAGAATTAAAACAAACGTAGAACTACGAAATAGTATTTACGGCAGCGTACATGTATACACAGACAGATCTCGTTGGGACTCGCAGTTATACTGAAGGTTGTATGGAACCTGCGCCACTGTTCGTTGGTGCTACCGAGCAACTCTATGAATGACTGATTGTGAGTGAATGAATGAATGTCACCTCCACGCATAGAATTAACATTTTATTCTGGAATGCCTCAGGTGTCCCTTACGACTCCTTTATTTCATTTTCATTTCTATCATAAACATAATATTAGTTCCCTCTTACGTGTCGGGATGCAAATTGTATCTCAACCCATTGACGTTGCAGTAGTGCAACCGACTAGCATTTATTCGCCGCGATACAAACGAGTTTGCCCGTGCGTATTGTTTGTGCTACAGAACTGGTAAATGGCTTCCGTAGTTCAAATGCGTGTTTTATTTTTTGCCTTCAAAAGCTCGCCATTACAGCAGGTGCTAAACGTCCCTTATACCGTGGTCGGTTTACGTGTTCGAATCGTTTTAGCACCGCCGAGAATAGTCTAGGTGAGAATCAACAAGTTAACTTTTAGTTGTAGGAATTCGGAATGGTCGAGGAAGAAAAAGAAGTCCGTTTCCGTTCGGCTTAGTTTGCTAATATGAGTAGGCGTACAAGGGCGGGATGTATGGTCTAAAATTAGTTATGGTGATAATTACAGCGTTTCCCAAACTGTGGAGGGCGCCCCCTTGGAGGGCGCATATGTTATTAAAGGAGAATGAATTAAAAAAAAATAGAAGGAAAATTACTATATACAAACTAATACGAAATACCTCAATTTTGAAGTGAAAACTTCTTTAGTACCGTCGTGAGTGATTTGAAACTCGATGAAACAAAAAAGCGACTCTAAAAAGAGACAGACATATACATCTATAACATTTAACCTGCGAGAGAACGAGATAAAATACAGATATAGCTTTTCCCATTATCTTCGTCTCCTCTTTGCGCGGTGCTTCGTAGCCTCCCCACTCTTGTCTACCAAGTGTTGTATATGTGTGCTTGTGTGCGCTTGCGTATTGCCGAGCCGAACCGATAGAAAAGGCGTCGTATAGCGAGTATAGTATCAATATTTTTATCAGTTTAATAAAACATTTTCCAAGTATACAGAAAACTGATGCTGAAAAGTATCGTGAATATCGGCAGAACAAAAAGAAAATAGCACAAATAGACCATATAATTATTCCATTCCTAATATTGCATTCGTCCCATTCTCTCGCAGTTCAGTTTTTGAAGCCACTTCTACCGCGTGTGAACTGCACACCTTCATCATTTTTTTAGTTTTTATTTAATCAGCAATCAGAATTAACAATTCCATGAGCTAATATGATCAGTTGATAGTCAATAGCTGACTCTCCACTGGCGTGATAGAGCCTTTTCCATTGAAAAATCCCTCTTAACCTTCCTATACTCACGCATACGGTCTGTGAGACCGATTTATATAGTATAGTATACGTCTTTCGTTTTGACGTGAGTATAGGAAGGGTAATTCCTTCTTAGGTCAACTGGCCACCGTCTCTGTAACCCCCTTTTCGGTAAGTGGATCCAAAAGTGAATGGAGTAGAGCATAAGTATGGTTTGTGAATCTATTGTGATGTTTTATACTTTTCTTCTTGATGACGTAACTGACAAATCAGGTCATCATTAAGGTTTTGATAAAAGAGTGGATGACGTTTTATCATTAAGTGGTGTAAACCCGATTGACGCCCTTTCTTCTTCGAATTTTAATGTCGCGCCTGGCACGTAAGTGGAGTAAAGGCCGATTTCCACTACTCAATGATAACACGTCATCCACTCTTTTATCAGACCTTAGTCATTATGGAATATCTGGTTGGACACACGTACCCGGGTGCAATTTATGACGTAGCTCGTGACTTTGTTGGGTTTCTTTCTTCACAGAGTTTTTTCCCAGAAAAGAAGACAAGTGACAATCGCAGATTTAAGCTTTTTCAATCCTTTTGCCCAAACTCCTATTTATAAAGAACTGACAATTCCATTGAGATGCAATGATTTGGCGATAAGGAGCGATGATTATTTGGAAAAATTGGATTACACTAATTGATCCCGACGTTTCGCAATCTGCAATACCATCATCATCAGGAGTACTAAATGAGGAAATTGGCGAAACATTGACATCAATTTGTAATAGACATAATACACGATACAAGCAGAAATAAATTTCTATTATTACCTTTCCAATGTTGAAGTAAACGTTAGCACAATTAGACTTAAAAATGTTTCATGATTGGCATTACTGTAATGCAATTACTTCCATCAAAACAGGGAGGGGGCGTTGATGTCGTTCTTAAAATAATTTATACTCGCTCCTATCGAACTGGAAGCGATTTTAACTTATTACAGTCGCAACCGATGACGAGATTGGGGAGAAGAGGGATGTAAAAAATGGAAAAATAATTAAGGTTGTACCCGGGTCGAGTTCTTTACGAACGCGTCTTTGGGGGAGTAAATATTTTAAGAAGTCCATTGTATTTGCAGACGTGAATTGAAAATTGAATCAAGACGCTCTCGCGTAAAGAGGGGAAGGTTCGGAATACGAAACTAGGGCGAAGCTAATACGATAAATCCTTCAACACTTGACGTGATATTTTCGACGAATTTAAACTTAAACGAATATAAAACCGATGTGATTTGTGCATAAAAATTTGGGTTTATATACGAGGGGCGCCCTTGATGTTTTTACAAGCGACTACTTGAGGTATATCATTACTATTTTCGTAAAATTTGACATTTCCTATTGCGAAACCAATGGTAGTTTAGAAATTGATGAAGTGGTTTATTTACGGTGGTCGTTTAAAAATAGGAATTTAGTGAAAGAATGGAAATTTCACGTCGAAACTTTCCTTGGACGATTTCTTATGATTTTAGTAAAGGCCGAACTCGACAGCAATGCATACGATCGTTTCGTTCAACTTTCAACTTTTTGTAGTAAAAAGCTCAAAGAAAATTAAGGACATTAAAGCAATCCGACTTGAAATCGCCCTCTGTATTTAAAAAATTTAAATTAAACGCGGTCGAATCTTGGTACCGATAAGAAATAACTTCTACTTAAATTAAATAATAATACTTTGTTTAACTTCCTTTAATGAATATTGGCGCTGGCAGCGCTCGAACAAGCACGTTTCAACTTGTCCGCGATTCTTTGTTCGGTAAACGTTATACCGAACAGGGTAAAGTTGCTTATTACCCTTTTTGGGAAGAAAAGTGTTCAATCAAATGTTTCGGAAAATTAAGGATATGTTTGGCTATATTTGATCTACATATATTACATAATTCTTTTATAGAAAAACATTGAGATCCAAGCGACTTATACGCTGCCTTTGGAGGCGCCAAACCAAAAAGTTGCTCCATTGCTGACATGATAATAATAATAATAATAATAATAATAATAATAATAATCTTTATTGTCCAACAGACAGAATCCATTTATAGGACAAAACAATATAGACATTACAGTACAGTGCAAAAGTTAATATTATCTAAATTAAGAGAACAAGCTATTTATTAATCAATGTAAATTAAACAGGAAAAACAAAGAAACTAAATATAGATATCGAATATAATGTACCTATTGTAACATTATAATATAAATATATAATAAGAAATAAAAATAAAAATAGTAGAGGCATGACGGCAAGAATGAAATTATCTCTGAAAAGGGTCATGAAAGTGAGCATTGGCATTTCTGGTCATATGAGTTATTGGTGCTTTAAACAAAATATTTGTTCTTGGTCTGTCAACTAGGAAAGTATAAGTAGAACGCGTAGCATAGGTCGGGACCAAAAAATTCTATGGCAGATAGAAGATAGGGTGAGTCAATTTCATTATTAATTAGTTTCATTAGGTATCTTGCACTAGCCATCTCCCGCCGTGAAGTCAAGCTTATGAAATTATGCCGATTCAAAAATGTTTGCTAGTCAGTTCCACGGGAAGGATAAACACCACTCATATAGAGACGTACTTCAGGAATCTTCTCCGTACTCTTTCCAATTCTAGTTGCTGGTAAACGTAGTAAGGATACCATATTATCGATGCGTACTCAAGTTTTGGACGAACCAGTGTGTAAAACAGGGTCGTAAACGTCGTCAAATTAGAAAAGCCTCTACATGACCTTATTAAAAAGCTCAGTGTGCGTGATGCGGAAGAACAAATAGATTGTATGTGGCCGGTAAATTCCAAACGAGAGTCAAATAATACACCTAGATCTTTAATGCTATTGTTTCTTGATATTAGTACTGAATCCAGACAGTAGTCATATAAGATCGGTTTACTACATCTTGAAAAAGTTACAACTGCGCATTTATTAATACTGAGCTTAATTTTGTTTTCCTGACACCAGTTGTTAATAATTGTCAGATTTCGTTGCAATTGGTGGCAATCGGAAAGGTTGGTAATCCTCGAGAACATTTTCATATCATCAGCATATGCAAGAACCCTATAATTTAGTTTATTTAATAGATCATTGATGTATATATTGAACAGTAAAGGGCCAAGGTTGGATCCCTGGGGTACTCCCGAGGAAGTCGTAAAGATGTTAGAACTGAAACCATTATAATGCACGTAACTCGATCTATTCTCAAGATAGGAAGCAATTCATTCAGTAAGAGCAAATAAAAAACCAATAGAGCTCAGTTTGTTCAGCAGTATACCATGATCAATGGTGTCGAATGCCTTGGCAAAGTCAGTGTACAAGACATCCACCTGAGTCCTCTTGTCCATAGATGTGCTAAGATACTGAGTGATTTCAACAAGATTCGATAGTGTAGATCTTCCTGTCATAAAGCCATGTTGCTGTGTGGAGATGTAAGTTCTTCTGCAGTTATAGACATTGCTGCAAAGTAAGTGTTCAAATACTTTGGAGCAAGTCGATAAAATATTAATTGGCCTGTAGTTCAATATATCGTTCTTATCTCCTTCTTTAAAGACGGGATTGATCTTACTTAACTTCCAGATCTCTGGAAATGTAAATGTACGAAGAGATAAATTGAAAATTACATTCAAAGGTTCACATAGCAATGAGGCATATCTCCGAATAAATAAGTTGGGAATCCCATCGTGCCCAGTAACAGAATCCATCCTAACCACACTCAGAGACATTTTGACTTCATCTACAGAAAATGCGTCCACGTAGAAGCAGTTAGGGGTCCTGGGGTGGGCGATTTAAAGCGAGGCTGGTAAACGTCGGGAAAACTTTTGGCGAAGGCTTCAACTATATGATGAGGGTTTGTAATCTCTTCATCATTATCAGCTTTGATGCATCCCGGAATTCTAGACCCGCCTCTCCTACTCCCTGTATAGCTCCAAAATAATTTAGGATCGCTTGAAATTCCATTTTTAACAGAGGACAGATACGTTTGATAGGTACTTCTACTTTCCTTCTTGACCAATGTATATATTCTTTGGAACTCACTATAATCATTTTCAGAGCTTGAGGTCTTCCACTTTCTGAAGTAATGTTCTTTTAATTTTACCAACTTTATTAAATTCTTACTATACCAAATGGGATACTTACGGGAGGTTTTTGTGAATTTAGGTACAAACCTATCAATAATGGAATGAAGTATGGAATAGAAATATGAAATGGCAATGTTAACGTTTAAGCACGAGTTAAGATAGGACCAGTCAATATAAGCCAATTCATGAGATATAAGTTCAAAATCAGCCTTACGGAAATTGTACCTTACATTGTCATGAGATCGAAAATTCTTTATTGTACTATTGACATCTAAATCTAAAGTAATGCTTAGCGCTGAATGGTATGCATCCTCGGGTTTTATCGGCGTTTTATCATTTACAACAAAAACATTTGAATCAGTATTAGTAAGGACTAAGTCTAATATCCTATCGTCACAGTTTAGTACATTGTTATACTGTTTTAGGTTAAGGACGCTCATGAGATTTTGCAGAGTAATAAATTTTCTATCATCTAAATTGTCATGGGCATTAAATTTAGGACAATTGGAAACAATATAAGGACCTTTTTGTCTAACATATAAGGACCTTTTTGTCTAACAAACTTAAACCTAGCACTTCAAAAAATAATTCATAATCATCATTGTTTATGTCGGGAGAAATATATATGTTAAGAAAATATATCGTTGCAGAAGAAACTATACATTTGGATATGACAATGTCCACTAAAGGAACTATATCAGTTACGTTAGATGTGTCACATAAAGCAGCAGGCCCGGTTGCAGACATTGCAGGCAGCACTCCACCTCCTGAGGATCTTCCAACAACACCATGACGCCTATCACCTCTGAGCACAGTCCAGGAAACATCAAAAAGTTCAGAGTCTTCTATGTCTGCCGTAAGCCATGTTTCAGACAAAAATATAAAATCCGAATTGGAAGAGAAACTGGAACGGTATACTTCGTCAATTTTCGAACGTAAACCACGCACATTTTGGTAATAAATGCGTTGAAGAGGGGTCTGGCTGTTGGACGAGTTTAGTTTTCCGACCTGGTACGCTTAACAATTTTAGGAACGTCTTGAAAATGTCTTATACAAATATCTGTTTCACCAGCAGCAATGCGTTCCTGTAATCGACTCTTCACAGCTTTAAATTGTGAATTCTGAAACGGTGTCTTATCTTTGGTGAGAAAAATTGATTTGAATCCCTCCAACTTCTTAAGCTTAGTATTTCCACGCACGGCAGCAGATACAAGATCCGGAGATGGTAAAGTAACCTTTATACGCCTTTTTCTCTGCCGTTGGGACGGATCATATTTACCAATTCTAACTAAATTAACTTCGACAATATTTATGTTTGATGATACATGATTCGCGCCGATGGAGTAGCTGAAACCGAAAAAGGAAAAAATGTCGTTAAACTGGAAGGTCTTTCCTGTAGAATGACGTAGGATTTTCGAAACATATCGAAATCTAACAGAATGGCGTGATTGTGAAAGAAGTCTGTTTTGTTGCCTATAAAATGTTCATTTTTTCAATGCCAAATCGTCAATTTTCACCCAATCAACAATATCCTACGCCACTGTACAATAAGTACATTCAAGAGTACTAAGTTCAAATTTCAAGTCAATCGGATAATTGCTCTTCGAGTTACAACGTCAGCAAATTTGAAAAATCTCATTTCGAGAAAAGCGCGATTTAACTATCGATTTTTGCAAGATAAAATGATATTTACCATAGAAACTGCTAATCAGTTATACCTGGTCCATACAATGGATCCCCTCTTCCTCGAATAATGCCTGCTGAGAGGCTGAAGCTTTTCTCCTAGCTGTTCGTCCTTCTTTTGAGGATGCTTCATGACGTAACTCCGCCTGGTTGCTTCGGCTGTCATCTCTCTTCATGGTACATTCCTTTTCAATAAGACCGATGATGACATCCATTACTTGCAGCATTTTTAGTATAGCGTAAACACGATCGTTAAATATTAAGACTACAAGGAAATTAGCGAGCTTGATCGTTTTCAATCCATTATGAAGGTGTTTTGGAGCAAGGTGCGAGAGCAAGCTGTTATAACTTTCATTGTTATTTTGCGTGCTCTAGTAATTCCCTTGAACTCAAATCAGTATAAATAGGTTCCAAAGCTTTCATAACTTCCATCTGAAGTGGCAGATAATCATGCTTGAACTTTGATACGTCCATTCCTTCGGCTTTTGCGCGGCGATATGAGCACCAGCTATTCGCAACTGCAGGGCAATTTCTGTGATTCGAATTTTCGTCTGTCGAAGATAAATGATGCAAGGTAGCTCAAATTTCTTGATACATTTCATCAACATTATCTTGATGCTTGGTAATTACCAATTCATAGTATTTCTGGAATTTATTAAGAAGTTTATCAGTTAGCTTCATGGTATTCTTACTCCTTCCTCGTAAACCTTTGGTTTATTTTTTGAGATTGTGGCATCACGTTCCCATTCTTTTTTCACATGTAAGTATCATTCTGGGCTTTTCTATTCTATTTCTTCATTATGCACCGAAAGATGGGGCATTTTACACCTACGAGCGGTTCCTCTTTAGAAGGCTGCCATTTGGGGAGTATTGGAGATACGACCCTGAAACTTTTGCAGGATATTCTTGAAAGTATAAACTGTCGAAAACGGCAACAAAGGAAAATCGATTTTTTTGAAAGTGTCACACTGGTATAGCTCCTTAAGTATAAGTTTTATTTCCTCCCATTGAAACATTCTTTGATCTCAAAAATACGATATGGGACACATCCTATCTGTTGTATTCATATAGTAATGCATCTTTGAAAATTATATTTGCAATTCCTTCTTTTAAGATACGTAATGTAAAAAGGTAAGTTAACAAAAAATGGGTGTGCGTGGTTTACGCTCGTGTAAAGTGAATATTTCCGCTCTCACATCATACTACCTCTGCCTCTCCTTCTGTTTCAGACGAAGCAAGCACGCACGTATCCTTTCTCTCGCTCATCGCCCCTCGCTCGCACATAATCCTCTTTGTTTTCTTTGTCTTGCACACGAAGCGATGCTTCGCCCAAATTTAACGCTCTTAGGCTTATGTTTGCGCTTACGCTTACGTTTACGCTTACGTTTACGTTTACGTTTACGTTTACGCTTACGTTTACGTTTACGTTTACGCTTACGTTTACGCTTACGCTTACGGTTACCCTTACGCTCGAACTAGTCCAGAGTCTCTTAAGAAGTATTTACTTCAAAAATATGGGAGCATTAGGTTTTCTTTTTAATCTCAAAGTGGACGGTGGTCGAAATAAGTTTGAGAAAAGTACAACAATCGTTTCTGAACTGAAGGCTCCATTTATATTTCGATGTCGATCGGTGATCTTCCTACCACAGCATCGCATCGTCCGCTTAAACCGCTCAATTGCGAACAATTACACACTTTTCGCACGCCGCCGGACGAGGCAAAACGATCCAACGCAACCGGCAGCGGCGGCTGCGAGTGCGATTGTGCTCGCTACGAGGTCTCGGTCAAATCGTGACGGTTTTGCGACTAATGCGAGGTCTCGTAAAAATTACATATCTATGCGCCGAGCGCGGCGAAAGGTGTATTGACCTTTGACAGTGCACGGAATACGATTTCGTCGATAGGTAAAGCGGCAATAATAAGCGGGGCCCGACAAGCGTCTGTAAGAACACCATCAACGCATACGGTTTGAAGACGTATAAGTTTCCTTCGCATCTCACAGTAGTGATCTTGCACTATTGACTCTAAGGCCGCGATTCTCAAAGTGATCTGCATCGACCCCCAACCTGCCAGGGGTCGGTGCCAAAAAATGGGGGCGCATGAAATTTTTTGGTAGCATAAAGCACCAATAGCACCATATAGCACCATATAGCACCATATAGCACCATATAGCATATTGTAGTAGAATGGACCTAATGAATGAACAAAAACACATAAGGTGATTCAACAAGTTTTTTAACCTTGTACCATATATCTACTATATTTATCATTTATATTAAGTTGACATCTGAGAAAAAGCAAACATCAAAAATATTTATTTGGAACACACTAATTCTACTTTCTCCATTTATATGGTGTCACATCTTCTGTCTTCAAAAACCAACAGTAATCACCCATCATGCCTGGATCCCATCGTCCTTGGTACCGAATTTCCATTGCCCTTATATCCTGATGGAATCTTTCACCCTGTTTGTCGCTGAAAAATGATAAATGGGAATGCCGAAAGTGATTTTTTAATGACACTCGGCTACCAAGCGATTGGTAGGAGTCTAAAAGTTCATTAACCAGTTTCTCGTAGTTACCATCCGTATGGTTACCTAGAAATCCCCTATCTATACTTAAGGATGATTTCCAAGCTCTGAGTTCTTGGGCACTGAGCTTTTCTATAATATTTGCATCGTTCAGCAATTTTCTAATTTGTAGTCCAATAAAAATAACTTCTTTTAATTCGGCGCCATTTAACTTGAGAAAGACTTGCCTTAGGTATTTAAATCATTCACCCTCTTTACTCATTGCCCTCATATAGTTTTTCATCAGTCCAAGTTTAATGTGAAGAGGAGGCAAAAGAACGATCTTTTGGTCTACAAGGAGTCTTCATTTTGAGTTGCCGGTTTAAATTCACTCCGTTCCGGCCAAATTTTAGTTACATAATATTCATTCTCTACATGATTATCCCACAAACAAAGAAAACAAGAATATTTTGTAAATCCTCCCTGAAGTCCCAGTAAAATTGCTAATACGTCCAGTTTTCAATACACTATATAGTGTTATATACACTCCATTTTACGTTATCTTTCTGTTTTAAAATGCATCGCTTTTAAATGACCCCTCATAAAGTTTACTATCTGCCAATATAAAAAGATCTAATGAGCCCATTGAAAACTGGACGTATTAGGGCTTTCCGGATATTTTTTCTATTATTAGAAAGATCTTAGCATTGTGAAAATGATAGGCTGAATTGTGTTACAAAAATCCTGTCGGCCAGTGTTAATAGAGGAAATGAAAGGCATAGAATTTGGTCTACAACTTCATGAGGCTACTGACACTGACACTGACACTTACATAGACGCACATCTTATTTGTTATGTACGTTTCCTGGATGATAATATTATCGTTGAAGACCGTCTGTTCTGCAAAATAATCATTGGAACCGTAAAGACTCAAGACTTATTTGACACGCTTTACAAATTTAGAGCCGAAAATGATTTGGATTGGGAAAAGTTCATCGGTACGTGCACCGATGGAGTTCGATCAATGTCTATGTCTTATTCGCAAGAAAGCCCCCACATGCTACGTGGATCCATAGGAAAACATATCAAAGTCGATGAGCTCCCAATCAATTTGATGTTGTAACGTGCGTTGTAGACTTAGTAAATTACATATATAGAAACTAGGCCACTGAAATCAGATTTTTCACTTATGCATTGACATCGGAGCTGAACACACAGCCCTGCTCTAGTGCTACAATTCATGATGCCTTTCACATGGCAGCCTTCTATCGCTGAAACTAGCGTATTTGTCCGATATATTTGCGAAGCTAGATGCCTTCAATCTGTCTCTGCAAGGCAATAAAAGACACTTTTGGAGAAGGTTGCGGCGTTTAGGAGAAAGCTGCAGTTGTGGCTGAGGATGGCAGTCACCAGCGTTTCCATGAATTGCATAAATGAATAATGAAGTCGTTGTTTCACAAGACTTGCTGTCCTAGTTCTCAAAGAACACCTCTCAAAGCTCAGTCACTGGTTTGCAAAATACTTTGAGGAAGACCATGTTGAGAAATTTGCATAGATCTAAGATCCGTTCCATGCTCAAGATCCACCAGAATTCACTTCGCAAGGCACTTCGAGACTTAATACTCTTTCCGTCCGAAAATATTCTTCTATATATACAGTGTGTAAAGCGATGGGGTATACAAGAGGGAATTTCTTTTAAATATTGATTCATGAAAAATTTATTCTTCATGAAATTTTTTGCTTGCTTTGAAAGTACAAATAACGTTTCGATAATCTAAAATTTATTTCTAGAAATCTGGAAAAATAATGAAATTATTTTTTTATTGTAACTAATCTACATTCTAATCAAGTATCAATAAGAAATAAATAAATAAATTTTATTTATTATAAACTGTCATTCTACATAATCTCCTCCGTTTTCTGCACACCTTTCCGCTCTATTCCTGAATCCCATATAAACCTTCCCCAAAGTTTCCAAGTTAACTTCTCTAACCGCTGCAGTTATTCGTTGTTTTAAAGTTTCTACATTATTTCCTACAGGTTCTTCATATACTTTTTGTTTAAGGTGTCCCCAGAAAAAGAAGTCCATGGGAGACAAATCTGCCGATCTGGCAGGCCAATGCGTTGAACCATAACGGCCAATCCACCTCTCAGGAAATTGCTGGTCTAACCATGCGCGAACTAATAACGTGCTGTGGGCTGGACATCCATCTTGTTGATAATAAATGTTCTCCAAATTCACGTCTTGTAGTGATGGAATCAAAAATTTCGTAGCATACTTAAATAACTATGTTGATTCAAATTTTCGTCAAAAAGTAGGGCCCAATAATTTTATTAATTAACATTCCCCACCAAACATTAACTTTTCGATAACGCTGATTTCTCGTGTTGATTTTAAAATTGGGATTGTCTCGTGACCAAAATCTGCAATTCTGTGAAGACACAACACCGTTTGCAGAAAAGGTACATTCATCGGAAAACAATATGCGTTTATGAAAGTTTCTGTTTTCCATGAGCTTCTCACCAATCCATAAGCAGAAGTCCAGTCTCAAAGCATGATCTGGAATCTCAAGGGTATGTCTAAATTTTGGCTTAAACGGATAAAGTTAATTTCTTTTAAAAATTGTTTGTAATAAAGTGTGACTGACATTAAGCTGCGCTGCCCTCTGTCTTAATGATAAGCGTGGATTGTCTTCAACGGACTGCAGTGCCATAATAGTTACCGCATCATTCTCATTGTACACCTTTCTTATCTTCTTTTTGTCGACCACCGATCCTGTTTCGTCGAATTTTGCAATTAATTTTTTAAGAGTCATTTTTGTTACAGCTACATCTGGATACTTTTGATGAAACAAATTAATTGCGTACTGATATGAAATATCACCAATACCGTAACATTTAACTAAATAAATTCTTTGCTGTAACGTTAGCATTTTTGCAAGTCAGTTTGACACATGGAGTGTTTTGTTTGTGGTTTGATAGCAATACGCTATCTTGATTATAATGTACAATGATAACTTCCAATAAAAAAACTAATTTTATTATTTTTCCAGATTTCTAGAAATAAATTTTAGATTATCGAAACGTTATTGGTACTTTCAAAGCAAGCAAAAAATATCATGAAGAATACATTTTTTCATAAATCAATATTTTAAAAAAATCCCTCTTGTATACCCCATCGCTTTAGACACCGTATATATACTTCTATCACATTAGTGTACTATCAAATATCATTACGAATAAAATTAATTGATGAGGGATCTAGTATTGTCTACGGCTTCTTGGGAACACACTGAACTAGATGGTAAGCGTCCTTCATGCCGAAGTTTGCTGTATTAATGTGGGGAATCTTATTCGAATTTCCTCCTTTAACCAACATAGTTGATTCCCAACAGATCTGCAATATTAGAAATAAATTGTCCAGGATGTCTCTGTCTAAATCACATTCGATCAATTCGTAAACTGTTTTGGCGAAGCTTTATGTTGCAAAGAAAAATGTCGTCACAAGCATGAGGTTTTCCATTATCCTATTGTATAGCGTGTCCCAAAATTGCTGGGACATAGAGCTACCACGTATTTTAGAGGTCAAAATAAGTCGAATGGGCGCAATTTATATATATAGCAAAATGTATCGTTTGTCCGTGAGAAGAGTTCAAAGTTCAATTAAAAGATCACGTTTTTGTACGCTGTTCAGAAATGCGCGAAACAAATTTGATGAAATTTGGGAAAAGTACATTCTAGAGGATTACCCTACTTTCAGTAATCAAAGAAACCGAAAAGAAATTGTAGAAGGGTTAAAACCCCCTCACCCTCTGATATATTTTTTAAATTCTTTCTTAGGGGTGGTAATACGGTTCTAAGCCTCCATTTAACGGGAAGACTTATTCATCATCTTCATTTTTTGACTCTTATAAAAACTCCGTATTTCGCATAGTTTCGAAGGAAAAAATGTTTTCTCAAATACTGATCACCTACATTCTTAGTACAAGTTTAATAAAATTATAACACAAAATGTACTTGGGGGTGGACACAATGACATAAGTCATGATTTTGAGAGGAAACAAATTCATAATCGTCCCAGTTTATTGTTGACAGTAAATAATTTCAATAATTTGTTCACTTTTAGTTGCTTTTGTATTGTTTTTTATCTCGATCACCGTTATTGCTTTAATTCCTCTTTCTGTTGTTGTTGCAATTACTTTGGCAGTTATCAAATATGGATTTCCCTTTTAATGAGCAGACAGACATGCTATTAGTTCTTGGATACTGTCAAGGTAACTGCCGCGAAAGTGTCCGCGTGTATCACGAGAGGTATCCAAACCAGAGAATTCCAAATCGCAGAACTTTTGCCCGAATCGAAAGACGTCTTCGAGAAACAGGAATGTTGAAGCCAATCAGAATTAACGCTTTAAGATCTCGACAAGCCCGAACGCCCATTGCGGAAGAAACTGTTCGTCAAATGATTGATAACAATCCTGAGACCAGTACCAGAACATTGCAACGAGAGACTGGGATTTCAAAAAGCACTGTAAGACGGATCCTTAGCGATCAATTAATTCGTCCATTCCACATCCAACTAGTGCAAGAATTATTACCACTTGATCAGGGATCACGTTTAAATTTTTCACAAATAGTTCGGGAGCGCAGAATAGTGGACAACGGATTCCACACTAATATCTTGTTTACTGATGAGTCTTGTTTTACACGTCATGGCATGACGAACCTACACAATGAGCATATTTATGCAGATGAAAATCCGCAGGCTATTAAAGGTAGATATTATCAACGAGAATTTAAAATTAATGTCTGGGTCGGAATTATTGGCAATTTTATGGTTGGGCCGTTCCGATTACCTGATCGTTTAAATGGCGCTAATTACCTTCGTTTCTTCAAGAAATTTGGCCAGAATTAATGGAAGACTTGCCCCTTAATTTGCGTCGAAACATGTTCTTCATGCACGACGGTGCACCACCTCATTTTGCACGTGCCGTAAAAGAATATCTTAATGAACAATTTGCTGGTAGATGGATTGGTAGGGGACAAGAAGCACCCATTCATTGCCCTCCGCGGTCTCCAGATTTAAATCCTTGCGACTTCTTCATCTGGGGAGCGTTAAAAACACAAGTGTACCAGGTTCATATTAATAATTCTGAACAACTGTCGGGCAGAATTCAAAATGCTGTAAACGCACTACGAGATAACGACGATGTTTTAAGAAGGGTACATTTCAATTTTTACGCCGAATTGACCTCTGTGTTAATGAAGATGGAGGTCACATTGAACACCTGTTGTAACAAAAGTTTTGTCTTTGTGTCCACCGCCAAGTAAATTTTGTATTATAATTTTATTAAACTTGTACTAAGAATGTAGGTGATCAGTATTTGAGAAAACATTTTTCCTTCGAAATTATGCGAAATACGGAGTTTTTATGAGAATCAAAAAATGAAGATGATGAATAAGCCCTCCCGTTAAAAGGAGGCTTAGAACCGTATTACCACCCCTAAGAAAGAATTTAAAAAATATATCAGAGGGTGAGGGGGTTTTAACCCTTCTACAATTTCTTTTCGGTTTCTTTGATTACTGAAAGTAGGGTAATCCTCTAGAATGCACTTTTCCCAAATTTCATCAAATTTGTTTCGCGCATTTCTGAACAGCGTACAAGAAGCGTGATCTTTTAATTAAACTTTGAACTCTTCTCACGGACAAACGATACATTTTGGTATATATATAAATTGCGTCCATTCGACTTATTTTGACCTCTACAATACGTGGTAGCTCTATGTCCCAGCAATTCTGGGACACTCTGTATATGTATATTGGTTTTTGCTTATGACTTATGGGAAACTTGAATTTAATCGCCGGAATGAACTTCTTAAGAGTCATTTTTCTACTTCCACACACTTTTTTGTTACCAAAGTTCCTTTAGGTCTATTTCTCGAGCTTTGCTTAGCCGGTTCTTCATAAACAAAAGGCGATATACCAGTTTTTCCATTAAAAAATCGTTTTCGATCTGAAGCCTAACGTGAATGGGAGACAGCAGCCATTAACATCAGTTTGGATATGAAACGTTTGCTCTTGCACCTTCGGTAGGGTTCTTCTTCGTCTATCATAATGTAATAAGAGCGTTTGTTTTGCGTTAAATAAAACCATTTTTCATGGACATAATTGTACAAATCTTCAAAACGTCCATCCGGTCTCACTTTCGACAAGTAAAACTGTAATCTCTCCAACTTGTTTTGATCTGTTAACAAAGGTTGAACAATAGAAGATACGCGGCGCTGTGTTCTCTTTCCTCCTTCTCTTTCTCAAATGACGAACAATGTAGACTTTGGAATATCGACAGCAAAAGATGGCAAGGAATTTTCTTAACTTCGGCTAACTGTTCAGAATAATCTTTACGTTTTTGAGCCACGTTCTAAATTCTAGACACGGACAAACGGGTTACTCCCAAGTTCAGCTGCTATTTCTATTTCCATGCTTCAGCTTTTAACCTTCTTTCAACTGCAACAGTTTTTGCAATATACCATGACGTTGCTCACCGGTTGATTGCTTGAACTTGGAATTCCTTTTCAATCTGCTTACTTATTTTTTGTAACAATATCTACCATTTTGCGAAGAGAGCGTATGTAGAAATATTTTTCATGAAATGACGTTTTAACTCTATTGACGTTTTTGACACAAGAGTTGTTTGCCTAGGATCATAATTGCCAACTAAGCATATTTAATTATAATTTTTTACCAATGTCTCATTAATTTTCAAAAAAAAATTCAAATGTATACCATATTTTCGGACGGAGGGGGTAATAAATAACCCTATATATAATAATAAATACCCCTTCAGAAAAAGGAGTAGATGTATGTCATCCCTTCCCATCTTCTGATATTTGGTTTTGGCATCATTTATTTCCAAAGCAGCCTTTCGTGGTACAAACGTTCTGAAACATTATACGCTCGATTATTTCGTAACCGACTCAAAAGTAGTATTTGGGGAAAAGCTAAAAAATAAATAAATTTTCCTCGAAAATTTTCATTACTTTTGCGACATCTCAAACTTGCCGTCGTCTCCACGACCTATCGATTAGTTTACACAAACACGAAACATTCGCCAATGTAACTGCAGACGTCGCGTACTACCCCATACATCAATACATTACGTAGATACCGTCCCTGACCACACCGACGACCCCGAGGTCCATCTCCTTCGTCCCCGTTCGCAATACGTATAAGTACATATGTATATACTTATGTATTTGCGTCTTTTTCATTAGTTTTGTATCGATTGTAACTGGGATTTTCGATTAGCGCGGACGACCGTCTGCGCTCCTCTATCCGTCTTATTTCGACGAGGGATGGGGAAGAGGGTGATTTTGGGCCGGCGGCGGCGGCGCTAACGCACGGACGGACGCCCGCTAGGGTCATTTCTTATTTATTTATACTTTACGTAGATATTCTCTACGGACCCGAATGGACGTATTTCGGTGGGTGCGAAACGGAATGATGTCATCCTTAAGGTTTTTCCATTACGCCGGAGTATAAATACCGGAGGATAACGTGGATTACGTCATGATTAGGATGAATTTGTCTCCGGAATATACATACGGGGAAAACTACAGTTTCGGGGTAAAATTTACGAGTTTGTTTCCAGAGTGAGACACGACGGACGAGGATTACCAATTGTAAAATTCGGATGTAACAAATTGATTTGCACATAAATATGATTTTTGAGTAAAAATGTACCTAAGGTAAAAGTGTGCTGTGGTTTATGGGAACGGAAATTGATCTCGAAACAGTGGCAATCATACATCAGATAAAATTTTCAAAATTTAAAAGGCATGTTTAAGTTCAAACTTCGGGCGCAACACTGTATATACAATTCAAATTTCCATTTCCATAGCACACTTCTACATTAGGTGCATGTTTACTCAAAAAGATCATATTTATCTACAAATCAATTTGTTTCATCCGAATTTTACGTATATATATATATATTGTATATAAATCTATATATTAATACGCAGTGGGTCGTTTTCTCGTACGTATTTTAGGGTGTTCCCTCCACGTATCGGGATGATACATATATCGTTGTTTTCGTATTACAATGCAGATTTGTCGAATATATGTTTTATCGCGATACGTGCAGTGGAACGCAGATGAGAGTTGTTAGAGTGAGAAGGTGAAAATGTATAGGCGTAAGAAATGTTTTTCTTTTTTGAACGATTCTAAGAATAGTTTTGGGCACTCCTTCGATTGGCATCATTAGTTTTTAATCTGACCCTTCTTTGCCCATTTTCCCCCTTTTACCCTAAAATTTTGATCGACGGTGTGTCGGCTCTCAACAGTCGTTCGTTGTTGTCGCTGTGTAGAACGCACACCAACAAAGCATACGGAGTCACAGACTGTGTCTCCACATTGTTTAGTTGTGTGGGATGTGACTTTGAAAAGATTCAGTACTATTTAAAAAAATTTCATCTGTCGTACAAATGGCGTTTATTGTTATTAAGAAAATCGATTATAACAAAAAAATATCGAGTACGTTCTTTTCTGTCGAATTTCGACCACCGGGCGATCCTAGTATATATAATATATACATATGTATTGTATATACAGTGAGGTCGTAAAGTATAGAATACAATTCTTAAAATCGAAGATAATTATTTTTATGAAAATGCTCGAATACGTATAGTAATTTTTTGCAATAGGCACATTTTAGTAGTAGATATTAGTTTGTTTGATTATATTTCTTGAATTTATGACGTCATCGACTTTTTTTTTTAAATTGCAACCTCTTCATTTTTTCTTTCATTTGAAAGAATAGTTCATTCCCTATTCGATAGTTACAAAAAAGTTATATGTTGTATTTGAAAGTTTAGGGGGTACTCGAAAACAAAACTCACGTTATGACAAAAAAAAAAACAGAATTTTATTTTAAAATAAAACATTTTCGTTAAAATAAATAAAGAAAATTAAAAAAATAATGAAATTACAGAATAATAAATAAATAAATAAATAATTATAGCAGATGTTCAAAATAATCTCCATTTACAACTAGACACTGTCCAAGGCGATTAATGAATTCTTGTTGTACATTTCGGATTATATTGGGAGTAATTAATCGAACGCCAACCTTCATTAATGTTGTAATTAATAGAAACATATTTCCAAGAGCATGGAGATAGTTATAATTACAAAGAAAAATTAGAAATATAAATAAAAATCTACATAACTCTCACAAAAATATCCTCACTGAGGCCGAATAAACTTTGAGTATCAGCGTGTGACTTACAGCGAGATAGAGGTTGTAGTTGGATTTCTTATGATTCTAGTAAAGGCTTGACTCAACACTAATGCATAGCTTGAACTTTTGGTGGAAAAAGCACAATCAGACACGACTGTTTGCAATTGATTTGCAAAATTTCGTCATGGTCGTACGTCCACCACCGATGAATTGCGTGAAGGTCGACCAAAAATATCCTCACTGAGGCCGAATAAACCTTGAGAATCAGCGTGTGACTTACAGCGAGATAGAGGTTGTAGTTGGATTTTTATGATTTTAGTAAAGGCTTAACTCAACACTAATGCATAGCTTGAACTTTTGGTGGAAAAAGCACAATCAGACACGACTGTTTGCAATTGATTTGCAAAATTTCGTCATGGTCGTACGTCCACCACCGATGAATTGCGTGAAGGTCGACCAAAAATATCCTCACTGAGGCCGAATAAACCTTGAGTATCAGCGTGTGACTTACAGCGAGATAGAGGTTGTAGTTGGATTTTTATGATTCTAGTAAAGGCTTAACTCAACACTAATGCATAGCTTGAACTTTTGGTGGAAAAAGCACAATCAGACACGACTGTTTGCAATTGATTTGCAAAATTTCGTCATGGTCGTACGTCCACCACCGATGAATTGCGTGAAGGTCGACCAAAAATATCCTCACTGAGGCCGAATAAATCTTGAGAATCAGCGTGTGATTTACAGCGAGATAGAGGTTGTAGTTGGATTTTTTATGATTTTAGTAAAGGCTTAACTCAACACTAATGCATAGCTTGAACTTTTGGTGGAAAAAGCACAATCAGACACGACTGTTTGCAATTGATTTGCAAAATTTCGTCATGGTCGTACGTCCACCACCGATGAATTGCGTGAAGGTCGACCAAAAATATCCTCACTGAGGCCGAATAAACTTTGAGTATCAGCGTGTGACTTACAGCGAGATAGAGGTTGTAGTTGGATTTCTTATGATTCTAGTAAAGGCTTGACTCAACACTAATGCATAGCTTGAACTTTTGGTGGAAAAACCACAATCAGACACGACTGTTTGCAATTGATTTGCAAAATTTCGTCATGGTCCTACGTCCACCACCGATGAATTGCGTGAAGGTCGACCAAAAATATCCTCACTGAGGCCGAATAAATCTTGAGAATCAGCGTGTGACTTACAGCGAGATAGAGGTTGTAGTTGGATTTTTTATGATTTTAGTAAAGGCTTAACTCAACACTAATGCATAGCTTGAACTTTTGGTGGAAGAAGCACAATCAGACACGACTGTTTGCAATTGATTTGCAAAATTTCGTCATGGTCGTACGTCCACCACCGATGAATTGCGTGAAGGTCGACCAAAAATATCCTCACTGAGGCCGAATAAACCTTGAGTATCAGCGTGTGACTTACAGCGAGATAGAGGTTGTAGTTGGATTTTTATGATTCTAGTAAAGGCTTAACTCAACACTAATGCATAGCTTGAACTTTTGGTGGAAAAAGCACAATCAGACACGACTGTTTGCAATTGATTTGCAAAATTTCGTCATGGTCGTACGTCCACCACCGATGAATTGCGTGAAGGTCGACCAAAAATATCCTCACTGAGGCCGAATAAATCTTGAGAATCAGCGTGTGATTTACAGCGAGATAGAGGTTGTAGTTGGATTTTTATGATTTTAGTAAAGGCTTAACTCAACACTAATGCATAGCTTGAACTTTTGGTGGAAAAAGCACAATCAGACACGACTGTTTGCAATTGATTTGCAAAATTTCGTCATGGTCGTACGTCCACCACCGATGAATTGCGTGAAGGTCGACCAAAAATATCCTCACTGAGGCCGAATAAATCTTGAGAATCAGCGTGTGATTTACAGCGAGATAGAGGTTGTAGTTGGATTTTTATGATTTTAGTAAAGGCTTAACTCAACACTAATGCATAGCTTGAACTTTTGGTGGAAAAAGCACAATCAGACACGACTGTTTGCAATTGATTTGCAAAATTTCGTCATGGTCGTACGTCCACCACCGATGAATTGCGTGAAGGTCGACCAAAAATATCCTCACTGAGGCCGAATAAACCTTGAGTATCAGCGTGTGACTTACAGCGAGATAGAGGTTGTAGTTGGATTTTTATGATTCTAGTAAAGGCTTAACTCAACACTAATGCATAGCTTGAACTTTTGGTGGAAAAAGCACAATCAGACACGACTGTTTGCAATTGATTTGCAAAATTTCGTCATGGTCGTACGTCCACCACCGATGAATTGCGTGAAGGTCGACCAAAAATATCCTCACTGAGGCCGAATAAATCTTGAGAATCAGCGTGTGATTTACAGCGAGATAGAGGTTGTAGTTGGATCTTTTATGATTTTAGTAAAGGCTTAACTCAACACTAATGCATAGCTTGAACTTTTGGTGGAAAAAGCACAATCAGACACGACTGTTTGCAATTGATTTGCAAAATTTCGTCATGGTCGTACGTCCACCACCGATGAATTGCGTGAAGGTCGACCAAAAATATCCTCACTGAGGCCGAATAAACTTTGAGTATCAGCGTGTGACTTACAGCGAGATAGAGGTTGTAGTTGGATTTCTTATGATTCTAGTAAAGGCTTGACTCAACACTAATGCATAGCTTGAACTTTTGGTGGAAAAACCACAATCAGACACGACTGTTTGCAATTGATTTGCAAAATTTCGTCATGGTCCTACGTCCACCACCGATGAATTGCGTGAAGGTCGACCAAAAATATCCTCACTGAGGCCGAATAAATCTTGAGAATCAGCGTGTGACTTACAGCGAGATAGAGGTTGTAGTTGGATTTTTTATGATTTTAGTAAAGGCTTAACTCAACACTAATGCATAGCTTGAACTTTTGGTGGAAGAAGCACAATCAGACACGACTGTTTGCAATTGATTTGCAAAATTTCGTCATGGTCGTACGTCCACCACCGATGAATTGCGTGAAGGTCGACCAAAAATATCCTCACTGAGGCCGAATAAACCTTGAGTATCAGCGTGTGACTTACAGCGAGATAGAGGTTGTAGTTGGATTTTTATGATTCTAGTAAAGGCTTAACTCAACACTAATGCATAGCTTGAACTTTTGGTGGAAAAAGCACAATCAGACACGACTGTTTGCAATTGATTTGCAAAATTTCGTCATGGTCGTACGTCCACCACCGATGAATTGCGTGAAGGTCGACCAAAAATATCCTCACTGAGGCCGAATAAATCTTGAGAATCAGCGTGTGATTTACAGCGAGATAGAGGTTGTAGTTGGATTTTTATGATTTTAGTAAAGGCTTAACTCAACACTAATGCATAGCTTGAACTTTTGGTGGAAAAAGCACAATCAGACACGACTGTTTGCAATTGATTTGCAAAATTTCGTCATGGTCGTACGTCCACCACCGATGAATTGCGTGAAGGTCGACCAAAAATATCCTCACTGAGGCCGAATAAATCTTGAGAATCAGCGTGTGATTTACAGCGAGATAGAGGTTGTAGTTGGATTTTTTATGATTTTAGTAAAGGCTTAACTCAACACTAATGCATAGCTTGAACTTTTGGTGGAAAAAGCACAATCAGACACGACTGTTTGCAATTGATTTGCAAAATTTCGTCATGGTCGTACGTCCACCACCGATGAATTGCGTGAAGGTCGACCAAAAATATCCTCACTGAGGCCGAATAAACCTTGAGTATCAGCGTGTGACTTACAGCGAGATAGAGGTTGTAGTTGGATTTTTTATGATTCTAGTAAAGGCTTAACTCAACACTAATGCATAGCTTGAACTTTTGGTGGAAAAAGCACAATCAGACACGACTGTTTGCAATTGATTTGCAAAATTTCGTCATGGTCGTACGTCCACCACCGATGAATTGCGTGAAGGTCGACCAAAAATATCCTCACTGAGGCCGAATAAACCTTGAGTATCAGCGTGTGACTTACAGCGAGATAGAGGTTGTAGTTGGATTTTTATGATTCTAGTAAAGGCTTAACTCAACACTAATGCATAGCTTGAACTTTTGGTGGAAAAAGCACAATCAGACACGACTGTTTGCAATTGATTTGCAAAATTTCGTCATGGTCGTACGTCCACCACCGATGAATTGCGTGAAGGTCGACCAAAAATATCCTCACTGAGGCCGAATAAACCTTGAGTATCAGCGTGTGACTTACAGCGAGATAGAGGTTGTAGTTGGATTTTTTATGATTCTAGTAAAGGCTTAACTCAACACTAATGCATAGCTTGAACTTTTGGTGGAAAAAGCACAATCAGACACGACTGTTTGCAATTGATTTGCAAAATTTCGTCATGGTCGTACGTCCACCACCGATGAATTGCGTGAAGGTCGACCAAAAATATCCTCACTGAGGCCGAATAAATCTTGAGAATCAGCGTGTGATTTACAGCGAGATAGAGGTTGTAGTTGGATTTTTATGATTTTAGTAAAGGCTTAACTCAACACTAATGCATAGCTTGAACTTTTGGTGGAAAAAGCACAATCAGACACGACTGTTTGCAATTGATTTGCAAAATTTCGTCATGGTCGTACGTCCACCACCGATGAATTGCGTGAAGGTCGACCAAAAATATCCTCACTGAGGCCGAATAAACTTTGAGTATCAGCGTGTGACTTACAGCGAGATAGAGGTTGTAGTTGGATTTCTTATGATTCTAGTAAAGGCTTGACTCAACACTAATGCATAGCTTGAACTTTTGGTGGAAAAACCACAATCAGACACGACTGTTTGCAATTGATTTGCAAAATTTCGTCATGGTCCTACGTCCACCACCGATGAATTGCGTGAAGGTCGACCAAAAATATCCTCACTGAGGCCGAATAAATCTTGAGAATCAGCGTGTGACTTACAGCGAGATAGAGGTTGTAGTTGGATTTTTTATGATTTTAGTAAAGGCTTAACTCAACACTAATGCATAGCTTGAACTTTTGGTGGAAGAAGCACAATCAGACACGACTGTTTGCAATTGATTTGCAAAATTTCGTCATGGTCGTACGTCCACCACCGATGAATTGCGTGAAGGTCGACCAAAAATATCCTCACTGAGGCCGAATAAACCTTGAGTATCAGCGTGTGACTTACAGCGAGATAGAGGTTGTAGTTGGATTTTTATGATTCTAGTAAAGGCTTAACTCAACACTAATGCATAGCTTGAACTTTTGGTGGAAAAAGCACAATCAGACACGACTGTTTGCAATTGATTTGCAAAATTTCGTCATGGTCGTACGTCCACCACCGATGAATTGCGTGAAGGTCGACCAAAAATATCCTCACTGAGGCCGAATAAATCTTGAGAATCAGCGTGTGATTTACAGCGAGATAGAGGTTGTAGTTGGATTTTTTATGATTTTAGTAAAGGCTTAACTCAACACTAATGCATAGCTTGAACTTTTGGTGGAAAAAGCACAATCAGACACGACTGTTTGCAATTGATTTGCAAAATTTCGTCATGGTCGTACGTCCACCACCGATGAATTGCGTGAAGGTCGACCAAAAATATCCTCACTGAGGCCGAATAAACCTTGAGTATCAGCGTGTGACTTACAGCGAGATAGAGGTTGTAGTTGGATTTTATGATTCTAGTAAAGGCTTAACTCAACACTAATGCATAGCTTGAACTTTTGGTGGAAAAAGCACAATCAGACACGACTGTTTGCAATTGATTTGCAAAATTTCGTCATGGTCGTACGTCCACCACCGATGAATTGCGTGAAGGTCGACCAAAATCGACTGTTATTCCAAAAGAGACATCCATGCTGTACGCAACATGATTGAAGAAGATGGTCATGTGGCTTACAATGAGATGGAGACGTGCTTAGAGGCATATCGAATGACTTTTGAATTGGCATTTGGCAATGAAAAGGATTTGTTCGCGATGGATTTCGAATCTTTTGAGCTTGAAAAGAAGCTCGTGTTAATTCGTGTATGGAAATGCTGAAAAAATTCAACCGAGGAACTGCAAAATCCGTATACAATATCGTAACAGTTGATGAAACTTGGATGTATTCGTATTAACCGGAAACTAGGCAACGATCTACTGTTTGGGTGTTCCAAAATTATCTGAATCCCACAAAAATTAATCGCTTACGAAGCGCAACTAAGGAAATGACCACTAGTTTCTTCGATTGTACTGGACATGTGCAACTATTCCTTCAAAAGATAGAGAATGAAATGTGTATGCTAGTAAAATTAGGTCAACATGTTAAGTAAGGTCGTCTACGGTTATTTACCGGTAGTTTCTTCCTTTAGATCCAACGCTGAGTGGCTGTCAAGGGGAGAGCGCGACGTTGGGGTCACGGATTTGGACGCCCTTCTGGGATAAGAAAGTACTTCATAATAATTGACTACAGACCTTCAAACATGGTGCCAACACTCAACCGTTTTTGAAAAAACCGGTTTGAATAATAGACGCAATTGATATACCTGGACCATTGCGGTTGTTTTCAAGAGTGGAGCTTGGCTCGATCGATTGACCACTAGCCAAGTAATTGTGTGGTTTGAGTTCGATTCCTGGACAGAATTCTTATTGTCAATTCTTTTTCTTCTTTTGTGCTACATATATACGCGTGTTTATTGTTTCGACAACGTTGTTAAAATATCTACACAATCAGTGAATTATAACAAAAAATTCAGAGAGTGTGCCAAACGAATAAATATTTTGGTGTGTGATTGGAAACAAACAAGAAAAATAAATGGAAGACACCGGACCTTCCACCAGTATGGAAGTTGATTTGCTCTTGCCGAGTCTCCAACGACATAGATATTTTAACAACATTATCGAAGAATTAACATCGGTTGATATGTAGCACAAGAGAAACAAAAATTGAAAAAAACTTCTGTGCGGGAATCGAACCCAAACCATACGATTACTTGGCTAAAGCTCAATCGATCGAGCCACGCTCCACTCTTGAGAACAAACGCAACGGTCCAGGTATATCAATTAAGACTCTTTATTCAAACCGGTTTTTTCAAAAACAGTTGAGTACTGGCACCATGTTTGAAGGTCTGTAGTTAATTACTATGAAGTACTTTCTTATCCCAGAAGGGCGTGCAAATCCGTAACCCCAAAGTCGCGCCCTCCCCTTGTGAGTGACAGATCTCTTGCGATAAAGAAGTCGACAGTCCCAAAACAACACTTATATTAGGCCCATTGAATGAATTACTTTTCCTTTGATGCTCATTGACTTAGCTTTTACCTTTTGTCATCTTCTATATTCTACGCATTAATGACAAACCCCATACCCCCAACCGAAGAAAATGAGAACGAAGACTTTCAGAGTAATCTGGGCGCACGTATAAGTTTTCAGATTTCGACCAGATATTCACCTGGAAAAAGGAATTCAATGATGAGGAGACATAGACATAAAACTCAAATGCTTTCTTTTTTCAGTTACACATTACATATTTTTACTTTTTCGGCATCCAATTTTGTCGAAACACGATCCGTAACTTCAATAACACCCGTGTAAAACCTATTTTCGTCCTGGAATCGTCGAAAGCGTATCGACAGGAGAGTTATGATTTATTACAACCGGAGACCAGACGCACAGCAGTTCGCTGTGAGTAATGCGCGAGCTAATTTGTACGATCCGCCAGCAGATACGTCCGTAACAATGAATCCGAGTGCTGGTGTAAATCTAATAAATCGATGCAATTTACTTTGATTACGTTCCATTAGTCATCGACCTAATCAAGTCCCGTTCGCGTACATGAGACAGCAGAAATCTGCGATGATGGTCCGATGTGCGGTAGTATGCATTAACAATAAGTTGCAACGCAAAGAGTGTTTCAATTAGAACTTTTAACGGATACATCATTAAGTTGGTAGTAATGCTTCTAGTAGAAAGTCTTTAATAAAATGAATTTTCTTCGAAAATGGCATAAAAATAATTCAAGTCCATGATGAGTTTGGATGTTTGGAATAAAATTGGAAGTTCAACTTAAGATCAGATCATGTTATATTGACCCTGATGTCGTTTCCTTAATGATTCCGTCCGCGAAAATCCTCGAATTCAAAGATTGGAAGATTTTCATCCAATTGGATGCGGGAAAAAACAATCCCAACATTTTTTCTGCTTGATCATTCAAATCGACTTACAGTGACACCGTCTTAAATTATTACGAACTTTTCCTACTTGCCAAACGTTTCAAGAACGACAAAATTCAAATCTGTACGACTCGCAGTCTACCACCGTTTTCCGCGACGATAGCGCGACAATCTAACTTTCTCTCTCACAGCACTAACAACTGGTTGATCAATTAGGTTGTTAAGGGTAACAGGTACTATATATTTTGTCCCAATCAATGCGAAACCGAACAGTCTCCTCGATTGATATAGACGTAGTACATACTATGTACGTAGTCGAAGCCCTGACGAATCGATTGATCGGAGAGCGCAAATAAATGTAAATCTTTCGTCGTTTGTGCACGCCCGAACGCAAATTCGTTCTGGGCAAAAAAGGAAATAAAAAACTTACCTATTTACATTAATAATGAGACAATCTTTTAGGAAAAGGATGTTGGGATGGAGGAGATATAAATTAAAATTTGTAAAAAGCTAGCTTAGGCACCGGAAACACTCGGCGAATTAGCACGTTTTAAATACCAAATTGTTTCATTAACGACGAATTTAACGCTTCATATTTATTCTTTGCTCTGCGAGGAAATTAGTTTTTTTTTTTTAATAGCGACCGGGAATCGTTAAAGAATTGGCTTTGTTGGTTGTTATAATTGTTAATTATATATAATTTGTCTTATAGATGCTCTATCTTATTACGTAATTAGTAGTGCAAACAAAATTAATGATGATAAATGAGAAAAATCTGATCTTTTGTAGACGACGACTGCAATCTTGGTTTTAAGTAAGAAAATCTTAATTTTTCAATCGAAGAAATGTGTGTACTATTCTGTCTGAGTTCGCACATTTCACAAGTAATTAAGTAATATAAATATACGCAAATCTTAAAAGTGGCAAAAAAATCATAGAGCAGGAAAAATTATATATATATATATATATATACACCTATATATATCAGTCCTACAGGCCATGTAGGCCCATGGGTTGTGCTCTATTCTTCTGCCATTTCCCTCACTATCTTTCTCCATTCCATTCTATTCTGTACCATCCGCTTCCAGTCTACAATTCCGCTTTCTCTCAAATCGCTCAAAACCGCTTCCATCCATTTTCTCCTTGGTCTTCCTCTTCTCCCTCTTCCTCCATGTCCCTCTGTAAGTACTTTCCTGCACTGCCTTTCCTGTCCCATCCTGCTAGCGTGTCCCAACCATCTTATTCTCTGAGCCTTGACGTGTTTTAGTATGCTACTATGTCCATATAGTTCCTTTAATTCCTGGTTTGTTCTTCGCCTCCAGATTCCATTCTCCATCTTCGTCCCTCCAAAGATTTTTCTGAGCATTTTTCTTTCCCATATCTCCAACTTATCTTCCATCTTTTTGAAAGAATCCATACCTCACAGCCATAGGTTACTGTGGGTCTAACAATTGTCCTACAGGTCTTTATCTTTGCATATATATAATAATAATAATAGTTTATTGTCCAACAGTAATTACCAATAACTGGACAAAAAATATAATAATTACATACATACATTAAAAGAAAAATACAAAATATTAAAGGAACTACAAATTATTAATAGAATTAACAAAAATATCCGTGTAATGCAGGTCGGCAGATCGGCACATTGTAGCAAGTGGCGAAGCGCTAAGTAAATTAGTTCTTGAAAATGGTATAAAAAATGTAGTGTGAGAACGAGACGATAATCTAGGAACATAAAAGTTTAACTGGAAAACCAGAGCCAAACAGTCAATGATTCCATGTACCAATCTCCATATGAAACGGGCACCACTGCATTCACGCCGAAAGGTTAGAGAATTAAAGCCGTACCTCCCCAGCAACGAATTATAATCAATTCCTCGATCGGGATAAACGCCATCCATCCTACATGATAAATATTTATGAAAACGACGCTGAATCCTTTCAATTGACAGCTGAAGATAGATATAATGAGGAGACCAGACTTGCGACGCGTATTCTAATTTACTAATAATAAAGCTGAAAAAGTGATTTCAGCAATTGGTCATTACGAGAGAGAAAGAGCGTATTATAAACCCCAAAGTGTTAGAAGCAGAAAGACACAGGTGAGTTATGTGAGGTGAGAAGCTCATGGCATGATCAAGCAGCACACCAAGATCCTTAACCACATCCAGTTTGGTCAAGGAGTGACCACCCTTGTTATAGTTAGAGGCAATTGGATTAAGTTTACGGGTAAAAGAAATGTAGCAGCTTTTATTAAAATTTAATTTAAATTTAAATTTATCGCACCAGTTAATAATGTAATTAACATTGTCTTGTAAATTCGAAACATCATTCCAAGTGTTAATACTAGAATAAATTTTTATGTCATCAGCATATGCCAACACCCGACATGATAGATTCTCCAAGAGGTCATTAATGCACAGAATGAATAACAAAGGCCCCAGATTTGATCCCTGCGGGACACCAGATGTCGAAATGAAATCAAAGGATTTATAGCCATTATAGTGTACTATTGCGGCAACAAAAAATGGGACACTTAAAATAATGTAGTTTAAATCTGGCTTTTGCCTTGTCAAAAGTTATGTCATTTTGAAATTATTATTGACATATGTCATTATGCCGCATTTAAGTGCTACTGCAAAAATGGAAATAATTACATTACTTGGGGAAGGATGGTCCATAAGAAGACTAGGTAATAGATTTGGAGTGCCCAAAAGCACACACAACATTAAAAAAGAAATGACTACAACAGGTTCTGGTCGTAAATTAGTACGGAATTTCATGGAAGAAGAAAATCTTATTCAGTTTTTAAGGAATAATCCATTTGATACCGTGGTAAAAAATAACTAAAAATACTAGAATAATTTATTGTTTCCATTAAGAGAAGATTTATTTCCAAGATTTTTATTTCAAATAAATGCATTTAACAGAAGTTTCTTGCGTTCGTGGGTAAACTATTTTTGACATTAGACAAGATGATTGACGTGAACATGACAAACGACTGGTTTATACAGCTAAAAAACAGTCAAAATAGCCTATAAGACTTGTCCCGATTTTTGTTGCCGCAATAGTACATAGTTACATCTATTACTTAAGTATGACTGAATTAACTTCAGAAATAGTGTACTAAGGCCAAACCCACACGGTTTATACATTAATATATTGTGATCAATGATGTCGAAGGCCTTGCCGAAATCCGTGTAGACCACATCCATCTGACCACGGCTATCCAACTCACCACAGATAAATTGACTTAACTGACTTAACTTACTTGACGTAACTGACAAGGTTGGTGACAGTTGACCGACCACGAACAAAGCCGTGCTGATTAGGCGATATGTAAGGTATAACGCTT
Organism: Chrysina gloriosa; assembly: GCA_038088585.1. Classification (NCBI taxonomy): domain Eukaryota; kingdom Metazoa; phylum Arthropoda; class Insecta; order Coleoptera; family Scarabaeidae; genus Chrysina; species Chrysina gloriosa. The sequence continues at coordinate 51,261,861 of CM076092.1, read as the reverse complement.
TTATATAAATATAAATACAGAACATTTTCAAAAACCTTGGCAAAATTCGACAAGATCGATACAGGTCTGTAGTTAGTAATTTCAGATTTATTTCCTTTTTAAATACAGGACATGTTCTTGTTCTTTGCCATACAGAAGGAAAAACGGAAATCCTGATAGACAAATTAAGCAAAACCGCCAGAGGTCTAGCAAAAGCTGAACCAGCGTTACGCAAAAGAAAAGAAGGAACTGAGTCATCACCAGAAATGTAACTCTCAGGAAAGGAGGCCATAATTTTTCTCAATTCCTCCTCAGTAACAAGTGGGACGCAAAACGGAACACAATCACCATAGAAGGTATGATCAGAAAACGGTGCACCAGCAAGATAGGTAGATCGAAAGACTTCGGCGAAAGCATTTACGACGTTCTGAGGCGTGTCAAGAGATGAACCATTATAAGACAAGTTGTTCGGAATTCTAGTTGAACCTTGTTTATCGTGAATATACTTAAATATTTGTCTGGGGTCATTCAAAATTGATACTTCCGTTGATTGTAAATAACGTTCGTGGGCCAGAGAAATTTCCGATTTGCAAAGAGTGTGAAGTCTTTTAAACTCTATCTCAAAATAAGCGTTCTTAGTAGCAATCCACTTGTGTCTATAGTAGGACTTAAGTTTAATGTTAGCAATTATCCCAACGGAAAACCAGGGAGGATAACTGGATCTATTTCTGGAGGAAGCAAACTTTGGAACAGATTTATCAAGAATACGGTAAAGAGTAGCATAGACTTCGTCTAGAGTCATTCGTCTAGGATGACGGGTTATCATTAAGTTGTGTAAACCGGTCTTTGTCTCCACTTAGGTGTCATTAAAATTCGGAGAAGTAAGGGCGTAAGTCCGGTTTACACTAGTTAATGATAAAATGTCATCCACTCTGTTATCAAAACTTAATTATCAATAAGTACAGCATCATAGGGCCATCGTGTACATGACTTCAAATCTTACCAGCATTGTTTTGGGCACATGGTTCCAAACTACAAAATTGAAACACTCGTTCAAATTTTGTCATGCAAACACTTACGAAGCAGGTCTGGACTAGGCAATTTCCAAAACAAAAGTCCCATGGCTGCGACGACATAGGAAGAGAATGTTGACGATGATATGGTTCCTTCACTTCCAGGGATACCACATAAATTACTCTAAAAGCTTGATAGACCTCTACATATAAAATTGCCCTGCATATTTTTCCAAGCGCGGAGTTTGAAGTTATGGATAAAACGAAAAAACTTGCGAAGGTAACACACTTCCGTTGTCCGTACATTTCAATTGAATTTTGGGCCTTTAGAGACGATTCCTTTTTAAAACTTGAGTGATAATAGGCCATGCAAAAGATATCAAGGAATGATAAAATGTTAGAAACTGAAGAAATGCTTTTCCTGAATCGAAGTGATGTAGATACCACTTTCCCTTGACATTATTTTGGACATCGCGACATCACCAACATAACGATCAAACAAAATAACTTAGCAACCGGAATTTTTCCTCGTCCCACATATCAAGATTTTCATAATAGGTAGAAACGCCTATCCGTCAGTTTAGTCGTGTCGTTGACGTATTTTAATACTACGTAGAATTCCTCTTCGGGGAACCTAAACGAATTGCGAGCACGGCTATAACAATGTGACGCTATGTCAGTTCCGGTGGCACAACCGAGGTTAGTGCTTGGTCTACAGACCAATATAAAAGGCAATGCCCACTTCATAAGCGACGAAGAAGTAATTTATCCGGTCGGCGGCGTACTGTGCGTGCACAACTTCAACCAGAGGAAGCAGAAATTCATCAAACTCGGCGATAAAGGTCAGAATGTCACGTCGATCTGCATCAGCCCTAATCGGTACGTTGCACGCTCGATTTCTTTACGATTAAACAAACGGAATCGGGAGAAGAGTTTCCGATTATCTCCCTTCCAATTGGTTCCAATTTTTTTTTTGTTTGTTCAGGAGAAACATCGCGATTGCCGAATCGGGCGAGAAACCCTGCGCCACCCTCTATGACGCCACGACGTGCAAAAGAGGAAGCAAATTTTATTGCCGGCGGATAGGGAGTGCTCGGCGAAAGAATTCGCCGCGATGGGCTTCACGGCGGACAATAAAAGCATAGTGGTGGTCACCGGGGATCCGGAATGGACGCTCTATCTCTATAAATGCGAGAAAGGTAAACTGGAAAGCTTTACGAGGGCGAACAATTCGAACGGCACGGGAACCGTGGTGCAGGTAAGCGATAGTGGAAAGCCGAAAATGGAAACGCGTACGTCGTAAATATCGTAACGAGAATGCGGCAAATTTCTTTTTGCTCGAATTGCCGGTTGTAATGCGATTTGGCACTATCCTTGGGCGATAAATTTTGACGTAGATATTTTCGCAAAATGATCACCGAAATTTGCATCGTTTTCACATAATGTGGTTCGAATTATAGCAGACGACAATTTAAATAAAGAGTGCCTCGAAACTCGCTCTAATTTTCTGTTTTTGACACATACTCCCGTTGAATTTCTATTTAATTCGGTTACCCCTCTAGTTTTCTTCCTGCAAATTGGTGCCATTCTCTTCTGTCCATAACCTGCTTCTTTACCTCCAACTAATTCCTCAATATTTCACTTCACTGTTTCCACTGTTACTGGCTTCCAAAGCTTTGGGTAAAATGGACGTGATAAACGTAAAAATCATAAACGTGACCAATACGGAAATTCGGCGTTACGGTTCGAATTACCCATCTCGTCTCAATAAAAATGACGATCTATGCCGTGCTAGCCCAATGGAAACGACGTAGTTTCAAGTTCGAGGAATTAGTAACAACGCGCCACTCTCCAATTATAGAACTGGATCACATCTGAGTGTCTGGAATCAAAGAGACCCTTCAGCTTCTTTCGTAGGTGATACGAGATTATCCGAACCATCTACGTTTGCGATTTTTTATAGTTTCAATTACTTGAAAACTATTTAAAACTACCACAAAAGAAATAAATAATTGAGGCGAGAGAATGATGTCTATGAGCACTTTATTTGCCACTTGAGTTGAAACGATTAACGATTTTTGTCTAAAGTTTGCACACTCTTGGTAACCGTTGGAATTCCAGCGGCCTTACACCCACTTTACAACTTTAGCCGAACGTAATAAAACCAAGAATATATGCAAGCGACAAGTTATTGTGGTCCCCCTTAAAGTACTAAAAGAATTAAATGTTTCGTTCAATAAATATATTATTAAATTACCCAAAAACTAATCTGTCCTCCGCCACTTTAAAATATGAAAAGAATTGTATGTCTAAAAGTAAGAATAAATTAACTAAAGATTATAGAGAATTTTTCCCGAAATTTAACGAGTCAAAAATATAAATAAAGGCGGGACTTAACGTAACGTATTTCCTGTTGTCAAACTTTGTACGGCGTGGTACTCGATATCGGGACGGAAACTGTCCAAGATGGCGGATGTTCTCGCACTTAATGAAAAGATATCTGGAAAGCAGCTTCTAGCTCTTACGACAGTTCTCAGGTGTTCTCGAAATCAAATCTATCAGCCTATACTAGTTATATCATCCTACACTAGTTCCCGCCAATCGAGGGAAAAGCAATCGTACAACGGCCGATAGTTCGAACAGTAAAATTGGGGAAACGAAATTTCCAGATTTACACAACGATAATGTAAGATTGCCCAGAGTCGAATTTCCGTGTATATCCTCGACAACGAGACTTAAAAGCGAAAACAGAATAACCTATTCACGGAAAACAACCTATCCAACACAGCGAATACCACATACGTGCATCCAACAGGCGCAAGTCGTATCAGAAACTTATGAAACCGGAGCGCCATGTATGGCAAAAGTTGGAGCAGAAAACTGTAACAATTGGCCGAAACAATACTGCTATTCCACGTTTTTCTCGGTCTTCCACTTCTATTCCTTCCCATACTGCTTTCACCTATCTATCATCTCCCTTCTTTAATAAGTGAGCTGCCCATTTTAACTTCCTTTCTTCTATTTTGACTTGCAGTTCGAGTCTAATGTCGTCATTTCTTCTTTCCTCAATTCTCCTCACTCCTTTCTTAAATGCTTCATTTCCGCAACTTGTACACACGCCTTTTCTGTCTTTCACTTAAAACCCAGTTCTCTGCTGGGGTATAAGTGCTCCCTGGGCGCCCTAAGCAATGAGCGCTCCAGGCATTTTCATTGATTTTCTTTGAAAATCAAGCGTTTTGTTTGGTTATGACTAGAATCGAGGCATTCTCATTGGTTAACCCTGCAATTTTAACGACAACCAATGAAAATGCTGTAGTTGCGACGACAACTATTAAAAAATCAACTTTAGTCGAATTCTGCTTCCAAAACTATATACCAGCACTTACAAAACACTTGACCTTCATGTCTTAATACCAAAGGACCAATAAAGCAAACCCTTCACTCATTTTTGGTTTAGTTGTGAACAGAATTGAGGCATTCTCATTCGCTAACGCTCGATTTTTAACGACAACCAATGGAAATGCTTGATTGTCGACAACAGCCGCTTGAAGTGCTTATTTCCGACGGTAACCAATCCAAACGCTGAAATCGCAACGATAACCAATGGAAACGATTCATTTAAAAACATTTGATTTTCAATAACCAATCCAAACGCCTAAATTGCAACACCAACCAATGGGAACGTTTCATTTAAAAACACTTAATTTTCGATAACCAACAAAAGCGTCCTTTTCCGGCAAGAATGTTACTTTTTTGAAGATAGGATGGAGATAAAGTCTTGCTTTAAGAACAATCGTAAATTCAACATCCTTATTCGTTCCCACTTTTCCCACTATTCTCCAAATACCGTTTATAATACTACCCCTATGTTTATCGCCTTCCTTTCCTTTTTCTTCTTTAGTCTTGTTTTCTTCTTTCGGGAAGAACGTTACTTTTTTCAAGATAGGTTAGAGTTGATCTATAAACCCTAGTTTTTGGTTCGTCTTCTTTTTCTTCTTCTTCTTCTTCTTCTTCTTCTTCTTCTTCTTCTTCTTCTTCTTCTTCTTCTTCTTTTTCTCGTCACCTTGTTTTCTGTATTTTTCTGTAACAAAAGAAAGAAATAAGAATTTTGGGCGAAAACGTGAAGTCGGGTTTCTTTCCAGTGTTTGAAATATTTCCTGGATTACTTTTGTTTCTTCTTCCTCTTCTTCTCTAAGTGAAAATATCCGTCTTTTATGAATATAAGAGAGCTGAGACATAAGTCCCACTGTAAGAAGAATAACTATCTACTAAGCCCACATCTTATAGCTCCCTCTTCTCCATGTATTTTGAAAAAAAAATAGCAAAATGGACGTCCCGAGTTTTTGCCTAAAATTTTCAATTATTTTGAAAATGCCGTCCACACCATTTCTTCTTCTCCCTTTTGTTTTCTTCTTATTCTTTCTTTTCCCCTTCTACTGACGTCAATCTTTCAAGAGTAGGAAAAAACTGAGTGATAAGTCATATATTAAGTAGAATCGCCCAATCAAGTAGAATTTCTCCCAATAATAATGAATTATTTACTATTTTTGCAATTCTTCTTCTTCTCTCTGTTCTTCTTCTGCAAAAGACGAAAACTTTTTTATGGATATGATAGAACTGAGCCTGAAATCCCATTTTGATAAGAATTAGAAAGTCTGCATCCTAGGCTTTCTTGTTCTTCGTCATCCCTTCTTCTCCCCATTCTTCTTATTTTCTTCTTTCTCTTTGCCTTTCACTGAAGGCGTCAGTGTTTTAGGGATAGGATAGAGTAAAATCAGAATCTATATTTTGGAAGAAATCGACATCTTGAACTTTCTCCAAATTTTCAAGAATTGTCCAAATGCTTCCTACACCACTCTTTCTTCTTCATCTTCTTCGACTGGAGATGTCAGTCTCTGAGGTATAGAATAGAGATTGGTTACAAGTCCTATTGTGAAAGGAATTGCAAAGGCGATGTCCGAAGTTATCGTTTTTTTTTTTCCTTTTTTTTCTTCTTCTTCGCTTTTCTTCTTCTTCTTTCTGCTTCTTCTTTCTTTTTCTACTTTCTTCTTAATCCCTTTTTTCCTTCTTTCTTCTTGTTTCACGCAATTTCATGCCATTAAGCATCGAAAGAAAAGATTTTCTTGATCTACACACGTTATCTTTTGTTGTATTTCTTAACATATCGTCCTTTTTCCCAATTATTTTTTTCAACATCCGTCACCTGGTCGTCTTCATCTCCTCTTATATTTCTCACCGCAACTTTCTCTCTTTCTAGATCGCCAACAATCCATCAGATTCCAATCTGGTGGTCTTAGTCGGCAACCAACTCTTTCGAATGCTGGCCTGTTCTGAAAATTCATGGAGACAATTCGGCTTCTCGAAAGCCGACCAAGTCAACATCAGTTGCGCTACTTGGATCACCCAGGATAGGCTCCTAGCAGGCACCGTCGATGGTAGGATAATGGCGTTCGAAAACGGCGAGCTCAAAGCGATCTATACCGCAACCGATTTTATGATCCTCAACTTTAAAGTAAGAACAACTTAATTTTCCACAATCCCTTCCTCGATTCAACACAACTATCGCATCCAAAAAACAGATCGCCGAGGGTGGTGAAGCAACCGGTGCCAACATCGAAGAGATCGAATTCACCAAATACGGCGATACCCAGGAAATTAAAGCGTTGTTCAATTTCAACAAGGGCTTCGCATTCGCGCACGCTCCCGGAACGGTTTACCTCTTCGAGAAGGAAACTCCCCATAAATATCGAAGGAGGAACATCTTTAAAATCCCCGATAATCAGATCGTACACGAAGAAGCGGAGGAAACCGAAGATATCGTAATGAACGAAATCAATCACATGTCAATTAACGTATCTGAAGATCGCCTATTGGCGAGTTGTAACGAAACGCAACTGTACGTGGTGAGATTGTGGGGGCAAGATCTCAACGCGGCTCCGGAACTTCCGTTTTTAGAAATGGGAATGAATTTGCACCACGGACCCATCGGCGGGATGGCGGTTTGCGCCTGGAAGCCGATATTCATCACCTCGGGGGCGTACGATAGGACCTTGCGCATTTGGAATTTCGAGAACGAGTCGTTAGAGTTGTATAAGAAGTATCTGGAGGATATCCAAGGATTGGATCTGCATCCGACCGGATTATTCGCCATCGTCGGTTTCTCCGATAAACTCAGATTCCTTACAATTCTGATGGACGATTTCTCGACGACCAGGGAATTTGCAGTTAGGAACTGTAAACTGTGCAGTTTCAGCAAATTAGGGCACCTATTCGCAGCCGCTAACGGTAACGTCATCCAAGTCTATTCGTCGATATCCTTCGAGCACATGTTCAACTTGAAAGGGCACAACGGAAGGGTGAGTATCTTATCGTCCTTTTTAAGTTGAAAAATCGCCTCAATTTCTTTAAAAGGTCACTGGTATATCCTGGATGCACGACGATTACAAAATGGTGTCTTGCGGCACCGAAGGTGCCGTCTACGAATGGCAGATTTCCACCACTCGAAGGATCAGCGAGACCATCATAAAATCTTGTCAATTCGCCGGCGTTAACATGACGAACGACGGAAAATCGGTCTTCGCCGTCGGTTCCGATGGTCGTTTAAGGGAAATCATGAATTGCAACGTCCACAGGGACGTGATGGTGACGCAAACCGGATTGGACACCGTCCAGTTATCCAATTCGGATTTCATGATGTTCGTCACCGGAAACGGTGGCGTTGTATTCTCGGTGAAGCTTCCGATTTTGGATTTTGCCGAGTATCAGGAATACGTGGTTCATAGTACAAAAATCACTCACGTAAGTAATTTCTGGTAAGTGCTAGATCACTTCGGTAAACTCCTCCATAACACAATTGTTTAATAATAATAATAGATTTATTTTTATAATATGTACACTTTATTAGTTGCGGATCACAACCCCAGAATATAATTTCATCCGCATTGCCACTCGCCAGTACAACATACTTGGTTTCAATATACGTAGTCATTGATCAAGATTGATCAAGTTGTCATCCTCAATTTATTATTATTATTATTTTAATTTCCCAGTTGTGAACGGATAAAGTTTTGATTGAAATTTTGCTTGAAACACCTCCACAAGGGCGTCCACACTTATACCAAATAACCAAGAAGAGAAATATTCATCATTTTCATCGTTAAAAATCAAGCACTTTGATTGGTTATGATTAAAATTGAAATGTACTTATTGATTAACGATTGACTTTGAACGAGAACCAATGAAAATGCTTGATTTCCAACGACAACCAATTAAAACGCTTAATTTTGAACTGTACCCAATCAAAGCTGTTGATTTTGAATGACAACCAATGAAAACGCTTTATTTCTAAAAACTTAAAACAATTGATTTCTAACTATAACCAATCAAAAAACCTGATCTTGAACGACAATCAATGAAAACGCTTGATTTCCAAAGACAACCAATTAAAACGTTTGATTTTGAACGACGACCAACGAAAATGCTTTGTTTCCAATGACAACCAATAAGCGCTTTTGATTTCCAATAATAACCAATTAAAACGCTTGATTCCAACTGTAGCCAACCAAACCGCTTGATTTAGAACGATAACCAACAAAAACGCTGTTTCCAAAAACAACCAATTAGAACGAATAAATTAAATCAAAAGACTTAATATTTAATTATAGTACCACTACAATATATATAATATTTTTGAAACCAACAAAAACTTTCGATTTAATTTATTCGTTTTAGTTTCAATAAGTAAATCCCGCGTCAATCAATTATTTTAATTAGAACGCTTGATTTCTAACCGTAACCAATCAAATCGCTTAATTTTTGACAACAACCAATAAAAACGCTTGATTTCCAAGGACAACCAATTAAAACGGTTGATTTTGAACAACAACTTGCGAAAACCCTTTGTTTCCAAGAACAACAAATGAAAACTTTTGATTTCCAACAACAACCAATTAAAACGCTTGATTCTAAACGACGACAAATGAAAAAGCTTTGTTTCCAACGACAACCAATTAAAACGCTTGACCTCTAATCATAGCCAATCAAAGCACTTGATTTTGAACGACAGCCAATGAAAACGCTTAAGTTCCAACGACAACCAATTAAAACGCTGTATTTTTAATCTTAACCAATCAAAGCAGTTGATTTTAAATAACAGCCAATGAAAGCGCTTGATTTCTGTTATAACAACAACAAATAGGAATGTACCCATTCTAGTGACAATCAATAAAAACACTATGAATATCCAATGAAAACGGGTGAAATTAAAAACGAAACGTTTTGTTTGGTCATGACAAGAATTGAAACGTTTTCAGTGGCTAGCGCTTGAATTTTAGCGATAACCAATGACAATGTTTGGTTTCCGATAACAACCAATTAAAACGCTTGATTTACAATGATAACCAATCTAAGTAGTTACTTTACTACAACAACCAATAGAAACGCTTCATTCAAAAATATTTGCTTTTCGGTAACCGATGAAAACGATGAGAACGTGCTGCTTTTCCCAATTTTAAACTATTTTCTAAATGCCTCTTGTACCACCTTCTTTCGCTTCTTCTTTTTCTTTTTCTACCACTGAAGATGTCGACTTTTCAACTACAGTTGAACCTCTCTAGATCAACTATCTCCTAACTTGATTTCCTCTCTAAATAAAATTCTTCAATTGGTTAGAAGACTAGAATGCGATTTTAATCACCTCCTCTGATTTGAAATATTTTAATTCAGGGAAGTTCGACACATCACATCTGTGACAAACTATTCTCTCAAATGCGCGAGAAAATAATTCTCAACAAGAGGATATAAATGTCTGCCTCCGTCCCTAAGGATTTATCAAAGATAAATTCGTAATAAGGAATCGTTTCAAATTGCATGTATGCAAGAAAATTATGCTTGTTTAGTTGCGGATCACAACCGCAGACGATAGTTTGGTCCTCATTGGGACTCGTCAGTGCGGTATAGTTGGTGCGCAATTAAATAAGCATATCCTTCCCCACAAGGAATAAAATTGTTCGTAACTAACATGGATCCAAAAAGTGGCTCCATCTATGAACTAAAGGCAAAATAACGTAACTGAACACATATTCCCACCTATGCCAGTGAAAACTCTAATCTGCAGTTGTGGTCAGCAATTAAGAAACAACAATTATAAAAGAAATATATGTCTATTATTATTTTCGGGACGTGTGTTTCGCTGGTAACGAAGCTGGCATCTTCAATTTTTCCGATCTGATCTAGTTTCAACAAAATATTACACCACAATCTTCTCAGTCATTACTAACCGTAAGTAGTTTCAATCACCTTTAAATTTCTAAAACGAAACAGACGGCGATTACCTACGACGACAAGTTCTTGATAACGTGCTCCCAAGACGGGTGCATCGTCCTTTGGAAACTCCTCAACATCGAAGGCAAAGCGGTGAAACTCGATAAGGAATTTACGCCCTCCACCGAAATCCTCATCGGACGCGGAGATCTCGAAGAAAAGTTCGCCATAATCAAAGATTTGCAACTGAGAATGCACGAATTGGAAACGGAACACGCTTACCAAATGCGACAGAGCGAAGCCCTGCATAATGCCACCATCAAGGATATTCACGAAGGATACTGCACCGCCATCGAAGAGTTGAAAGAAAAGAACGAGGTTCGTATCTTATAATTCCAAGGTTTCCGAAATATTCACTGCGTTATTTCATCGTTTCCTTAATTTTTCGATATTTTCATTCTCGCAGCAATTGGAAATCGACCACATGCAAGAAATCAACAATATAAACACCGAAATCACCAAGATGAAATCCGGTCATGAGGTTTTCGTCCAAACTTTGGAGAGTAATTACAACGAGAAGCTGATCGTCGAGTACGAGAAATACATCAAGCTGGAGGAAAAAATGGATAAAATGCGGATCAGATATGATAAGGAGCTAGAAGACTTACACACGGCCAAGAAGGAATCCGAAACGAATATCACTAATAATTTCATACAGAAATTGAATGAGAAAGAAGTCCAGTTGGAAGAGGTAAAAAATTTCTTATCTTAATCTAGAATTCTCTTTCGATACTTAAAGGTAACAGAGGATTAAGACTTCGGAATGAACCAGGATTAGATTCTCAGACCATTTTTTGTTGAAATTTATGACTGGATCTCATCTAAAAATTATCAATTTGGCTCATTTTCCCATTTTGGTCTTGAAATTATGTGCGTAGGAAACCTAGTCTTACGATAAAAACGTCAAAACGATAAAACAAAAAATCCAAAACTGACACATCAAATGTGTATAAAATCAGAATTATGAAATCTGTCAAAATAGTAGCAACAATGCCAACTCGATTCTCACGGTTGTAAATTGATTGACATGGAGACAAAACTTTCAAACAACTGAAAATTCAAATCCCAAATATCAAAATCGTCAAAGTTTCCCCCAAAGTGTCATTTATTTGAAGTCCTTTGATTTCACTCCTTTTGACAGTTGGCGAAATCCAATAAACTCCAAAAAGCTACGACTCACTGAATGTCAAAGCTCTCAAATTAGTTTTGCACGTCAAACTTTTTCTCACGTTCCACGCCTCGACCCTATTTTTATTAATTTCTAATCGCTTTAAGATCACATTTGATTAACATTTATCAACTATAATTTATTTCCCGACCTGTCAAAATGATCATTACCAAATCTTTCACAATTTTATCAAATTTGACAGATAATTCGCGATTGACGTTGAGTGTTAGAACTAGTCAAATCCACGGACAAATAAAGTTGAAATTGTTATAATCTCGCTGTCTAAACGTCAAAATCTACAACGCACTAAATATGATAGCTGTCAAATTAGTGTCACACGTAAAACTTATTCTTATGCCGAACGTGTCAACCATATTCGTCAAATTTTAACATCTTTAACATCAAATTTCATCATTTATTTATTGACCTCTCAAAATCATCATTATCAAATATTTGAAAACTTTATCAAATTTGACAGATGATACGCGATGACAATTAATTTTCGGAACTCTCCAAAACCAGTAAAAAGAGAAAGAAAGTTGTTGGAATTGTAATAATCTCGACTTTTAAAATATGCCGAATTTATTACGTAAAAATTAGCACGTGCTTGTCATATTTGGGTGCCAGTTTACCAAACAGATGAATTTTTTTTTAGAACAAAAAAAACAAATGAAATTGTCAAACGTACGACGACCTCCCGTCTAGATCAAGGTAGTCGTGAAATTTAACTCCAGTTAGGTGTCAAACATCACGATAAAAAGTCAAAATCTACAACTCAATAAATGTCAAAACTTTCAGATTGGTGTTAAACGTCAAAATTTTTCTTGTACTCAACGTGTCAACCCCATTCTCTGTTTTTTCGCTTTTTAATATTTATCGGCTATAATTCAGTTTTGAATCTGTCAAAATCATCATTACCAAGCGTTTGACACTGTTATCACATTTGACAGCTAATTCAGGATCGTAATTGATTTGCTGAGATCCAGAATCGATAAGTAAACAAATAAAATTGTTGAAGTTGTAATAGTCTCGGTTTGCAAAATATGCCGATTTTTATTACGTAAAAGCTGGAACTTACTTATATCATATTTGGATGTCAGTTTATTAAACAAACGATCGTTATTTCGAACAAACAAACAAAAAAACGAATGGAATTGTCAAACGAATGACATTTGGTGTAGATCGAGGTAGTTGTGAAATTTGTACCGGTGAGGTGTCAAACATCGCGCAATAAATGTCCAAATTTACGACGCATTAAATGTCAGAGCTGTCAAAATGGTGTTAAACGTCAAACTTTTCTTTGTGTTCCACGTGTCGACCCTATTTATTAATTTTTAACCGCTTCAAGATCAAATTTGATCGAAATAAACATCAAAATCTACGACGTACAAAATGTCAAAGCTGTCAAATTAGTGTCACATGTAAACTTACTCTTATGCTTAACGTGTCAGATATATTCGTCGATTTTTAACCGCTTTAAGATCAAATTTTATCATTTATTTCTTGACATGTCAAAATCAACGTTACCCTAGTTTTTGCAACTTTACCAAATTTGACAGATGATTCGGGAATGCAATTAGTTTTCGAGACTGTCAAAAACCAGTAAACAGACGAATAAAGTTGATATTGTACTAATCTTATGTTGCAAAATATGTCACATTTATGACCTAAAAGCTTGCTTGTCAAATTAAGGTGCTAGTGTATCAAATATGAACGTATGAAATTTATTTCGAACAGAAAAAACAAATGAAATTGTCAAACGAATGACGTTCTTTCGTGTAGATCAAAGCAGTCGTGAAATTTAACTCCGGCTGGAAGTCAAACATCACGATAAACACGTTAAACTCTACAACTCGCTAAATGTCAAAGCTGTCAAATTGGTAATACACGTCAAACTTTCTCGTATGTTTCACGTATCGACCTTGTTTGTTAATTTTTAACCTCGTTAAAGTCAAATTTGATCGTTTGAACATCTATCGATCATCATTTATTTTTAACCGGTCAAAATCATCATTATTAAACAAAATGTTATGTTATAATGAACGCTGCAATTACAAAAATGGGGCATTAAAAGTGTATAAAACCAGAATTATGAAATCTGCCAAAATAGTAGCAACAATGCCAATTCGATTGTCACAATTGTCAATTGATTGACACGGAGACGAAATTTTCAAGCTACTGAAAACTCAAATCTTAAATATCACCACAAAATTGTCAAAGTTTTCTTAAAGTGTCATTTAATTGAGGTCCTTCGATTTCATTCTTTTCACAATCGGTAAAACCCAATAAAGTCGAAATCTACGACTCGCTAAATGTCAAAGTTGTCAAATTGGTGTTAAAGGTCAAGCTTTCTCTTATGTAACCCTACTCGCCAATTTTCAACCGCATTAAAATCAAATTTTTGACCTGTCAAAATCGTCATTTTAAATTTTTGACAACATTATCAAATTTGATTTTATTATGTCAAAACCTGTCAAAATCATCATAATACAACTTTTGACAACGAATTTGACAGAAATGTTCAAAATCAGTAAACAAATGCATAACCCTGTTTGAAATTGTAGTTTAGGTCAAATATCGTATATGCATATATACAGAGTGATTTTTATGTTTGAAGAAATTTCCCTCCTTACTGTATGTTTCTTAGGTTGGTCATATTGTTACAATATTCTAGAATGAACATTCAAAATCTATAAAGGCGTTTAATATTTTAAGTGTTGATATCGTTGTGCAGTTAGTTCCTCGAAAGCAAATAGATCAACAGTCTTCCATATCGCATCAATTTGACATTATATCACTGACATTTCCCCAGGGTGACCACGCAAAAAATATGAAATACACTAAAAATTGTAGCGTCAAATTAAATCAATCTGTAACTGTCATTTTTTCTTTTTGTCGATCTTGTCCTATATAGATCATATGTGGACCTTAATCTTAAGGAGTCTGTGCGTACCTGATGTAGAATGTTTTGATTTTCTTGTTTCGAATTTGTGTACGTCCTCTCAAGGTTGCCAAATAAAAATCAAAATATCTTCTTGTCTTGGCAAAGTTAAAATCATTTAAGTACAGAATGATCTTCCAAGAGCAACCATCTCCACATTCTTTCCACATTCCATTCAGCTTTTCCTTTTCTTGAGATCAGTCACGTAAAATCATTTAAATCTTCTTCCGCTTCAAATCTGCTTGTCCTTGAAATCAACAAATCAGGATCCACTATAATTCTATCCCGACAAGATATCTACTTGTCCTTCCAACAATCAAATCGACAACATAATTTCCTTCGTTATCATTTTCTCTCTCCTTCAATAAGTTAATCGAAGAAGCAGAACAACGCATCAAAGAACACGAACTGATCAAGCAACAGATCGAGGACGACGCCGATCGGGAAATCTACGAGATCAAGACGACGTACGAGAAACAACTTACCGACGAACAGGACGCCAATGTCCGCTTGAAAGGGGAGACTCAAATCATCAAGAAGAAACTGATGGCGTCGCAGAAGGAAATCGACGATCTCAAACACACCGTTCACACTCACGAGAACGAGCAGTACAAATTGAAACAGATCATCTTGAGCTTGGAGAAAGACATCGTCGACTTGAAGAAGGAAATTTCCGAACGAGACTCTACCATACAGGATAAGGAGAAGCGCATATTCGAATTGAAGAGGAAGAATCAGGAATTGGAAAAGTTCAAGTTCATTTTGGACTTCAAAATTAACGAGCTGAAGAGCCAAATCGAACCCAGAGATAGGACGATTAGGGAGCAAATGGAGCAGATTACCGATATGGTGAACGAATTGGAGAATCTGCAGAAGATTATCGTGAGTTTGGACGTCCAACTGAACGAGTTGAGGGAAAAATTGAAGGCTGCGGATAGTGAGATTAAGAGGGAGATCACCAAGAATAGATCGGCCAAAGCTGCTCTTAAGAAGATTCGGAACGACATTCATTTCGCCAGCGGTTTCATCCAAGATATTCCTCGACTCCAGAAGGCCGTTAAGGTAAAGAAATACTTTTCGATTTATTTAGAAATCTTTCACGTTTCGTTGTTTCAGGATATGTATCACAGATACAACGCGGATAAGGACTTCGCCATCATCCAGGCCGAGGATCAAGAAGCCAAGAATGAATTCTTGCGCCAAAGGGATTTCTTAGAGCGTACCGTCAAAACCCTCCAGATTCAGGTTTCCAAGCAAACCACTGCGGTCATGGATAAAGTGAAATTGGTCGAGGAAAACGCGAATCTCATCACCGAAACCAATTACTTGCGTAAAGATCTGAAGACGGAGCTTAGGAAGAATATGAAGATGGAGGCTCTGTTGGGATTGACCAAGAAGGTGATGACCAATCGAGAATCCGAGAAGAGGCTTAACGATGCCGTAGCCACTCGACAAGAGATCCATAACGAATACAAGACGAAGATTACGGTATGATATCTTTTGCTTCCTATTGATTTGTTACTTAAATGTGTAAATCGTGACCTAAATATATATCTATTTTGAACACCAACCAATTTCCACCACTTCCCTAATCTTTTGGTCTTTGATTGACCTAAGAAAGTGATGGAGATTTTCAAAAGGTATGTATTTGTTACTAAACGGTTTTTGGGGATTGAACCGTGCCGCGATGGTAAAATTTGCAAAAAATATAAAACGAATGGAGACAAACAGAATAAAATCTTCTTCCTTCGTGGATTCCTTTTGCCTATTCAGGCATCGGATGGCTTTTGTCCTCTCTCACCCACTTCTTCTACTCCCTCCTTTCTTCCGCCAACCCTTTCATCTCTTCCAATGTTTTTCCTTATTTCTTCCAATTTCCATTATCTGATCAACCAATTGTTTTCTTGGTTTGCCTCTGCGTAGTTTCTTTGATTACCTGTGTTACCCCTTTTGCTGTTCTTTCTGGATCCATTCTTGCTATATATCCGTTACCAATTTAGTTGTGGTTTTCTGATTTTATTCGTCATTGGTGTATATTTTGTCTTTGTTCTTATCTCTCCGTTCCCAACATTATCCTATTTGAAATGAAATTAAATAACACACAAAATGTATTATTCTCGATGTTTCTATCACTCTGTTAAACGCCTTCTTCGGGGGTAGAAGGAAACAGAAGACTTCTAAGGAATTGCGGCTTCTTCATCACTCCTTCTACTCCTGCAGGAAACGTTTGCAAAAGTGACAAAATGTCGAGTATTTTTATATACAGAACGAGCAAACTTGATGGAAATGTAGTTGGTAGTAAAATATCCCTAGATAAAGAAGCCTCGCATTCTAAAGAATACGCAACTAAAATGTAGCCAACTTCAGTTTTGTTTATATCTGTCGAGTCATTCCTTCAGTCTCGTATTGCCGATGTTGTGATTATGTTTATAAAATTAATAACAACTAGGACCAATACGGAGCGAGACAAAATGATTAATTTGGTTGGCAGTCACTGGTTGGTTAGTTACCAAAGTGACTAAGTTCACTACAGCCCTATCAACTGTTTATTTTAACAATCTTAAGTTTGTTTTCAAGTGCTGCCAAGAAAATCTATTGCTTGGTTTTCCGGTATTTGCTCAAATCCCTTTGTACGGATTTCTTTGGTTTTTATAGGAGGATGAAAAATGCATTGAAGCTCTTCAAGCAGAGAACAGCCGTTTGTTGAATAAAATTACTGAAGAGAAACGGGTACAAATGATGGATGACATTAGTCGAGCTACTAGCGATTGATGATTTGTTGTATATCTTTATTATATTTTATTGTATTATCTATAATAAATGCGTTAGATTAATTGGTGTCATCATTTTACCTGGGAAACGACTCCGGATGACCATTTTTGTTTTTATTCTTTTGACAAACGCTAAGCCGTCTTTTGCAAAATCAAAGAAGGGTTTCTATCGTGTGATACACCACCGTTTGTTTGCTGAATGTAATGGCGGTGCTCTGAAGAGTTATTCTAGAACGAGGAATCATCATCACTAAGACAGTGCCAGTGCTCATGCAGCTCCAAAGAAATAAATAATAAGTACAAATTTTAAGGGAAACCAATTCAGAGCATAAAAATTGCGCCGAACATAGTATTTAAAGGACACAAATTCGTCATTTTTCTTAGCAAACTTCTACGCCGATACACAGACAGGTATGAGCTGATGGTAGTGCGACCAGAGGAGGCCATCCACTCGACTGACAGGAGAGTATTGTTTGTATGTATTGGACATCGCCTCGATGTAAATGGTGACGTTAATCTTTCAAATCACTACTCTCGAATAGCTATCCTCTGATCACAATCCAGTTCTCCTATAGCTGGAGTAGGGACGACGAGAGGGAGAGGATTCCATCGTCTAAATAATCGTTCCCTGGCCACCTTTCACTAAGCATAAGTCCAATGGTGGCGATTGAAACAACCCAAGAGTTGTATCTGGTAATTACCTGCTTCAACGAGAGTATAGGGGCTTACTGAAGAGTTGCAATATGTTTCCAACACCGTTCTCGTTTTCGACGGGAAGACATTACCTCAAGACATCCGTGACACGATTTGGGAAAAGAACCACTTGAGGAGACAATGTCATTGAATGCCCAATCTTGCTCATTCAACCAGATGCCGGGGCAAGTTAAGGAATTCCTGGGCGATGGGACGAGACTTAACGAACTGGCCTTTAACATTAAAGAAAAGGGCGAAGCCTTTACCGACTGTCTGAGTATGCAGTTTAGCCGGCGTCGTCAACAACGAACGGTTTCACGCTAGGCTATGGCCACTGCTCTCCGAAGAGGAGGACCACGACGAAATCCCACCAACTTGCAGCATGAGTTAATTTTAGTTAAGACGGATAGTTTGGGCATGTCTATCAACTTGATCGAAATCTTTCGTTCTTACCTGAATGGCCGTACCAATTATGTTGCACTCTTTTCACTTGTTTTATTCCAACAACATTACAATTCAATATTGTTCCCTTCAAAGTAACTGCCTTCGGAAACCACACACTGTCTTGGAATTCGGATAATGGAATAGCCTTCAGCTGTTCGGTTACATCCGTTTGAATATTGTTCAGTGCTCTAAAACGACGTCTCTTGAGGTGTTGTTTCAAATCCGGGAAGAGAGATTACAAAAACTCAAATCGGGCGAATAAGGTGGGTGAGGAGCCACAGAAATGTTTTTATCAGCAAACAAAAAAACGATTTACTGAAATTGCTGGGTGACAAGGCGCATTGTCGTGATGCAAAACCCATTTTGTATTATTTTTGACCTCATACGCATGATCCTTTTTCGAAGTCTTTGAAAAAATAATCTAAGATGGAAAAATTAATGGGGATTGCAGCCAAGGATGAGTTGAAATCTGTTCAATATATTGTGTTACTATGTGATCTTGACATCGTCCTGTTCATTCTCAGCTCTCATGTAAGTCATTTTCTGTGATTGGTGCTGCTGTTGCTGATGATTATTATTGTCCTTAGGAAAAACTCTCCGATGAAGCATTAAATCAATTCGAAAGCATAGAGTGACCAAGACTCATCCTTGGCTGCAATCCCCATTAATTTGTTCATCTTAAATGAAGTCCTAACTTGCACAGCCAGTACTTCTGCTCAATATCTTTGAGGAAAGTTTCCGTTGTATTGTGTCCAAGTCCGAAGCCAAACCTGATCGCATACCGTTGCCCGAACTGCGTGTCACTCATTGCCAGACCGCACAATCAAAAGCTGCTTGACTAAAACGATCGGTATGGGCAAACAAAGTGACTTTAGCGAGTTCTAACTCGCACTGATGGTGAACTGATATGTTCGCCTATCTCCCCTCGAAGCACCGCGTCATCAGTGCTATCCCATCGAACACTACGCTACCAGTCTCATTATGTTATTTACACACCTCGTATGTTTTGTGGGTTATGGCTGAACAAATTCAATTACATATCGTTGGAAAATGATAGGGTCATGGACCAATTTAAATGTATTTATAAATTACTAAAAGGGCCTGCTTTATGTTCCCTATTAACTTCAATTAATTAACGGTAATTAGGATACTACTTTCACCACTCGCAGACGGGTTTCGCGGTTATACCGCTCGTCAGTGCGACTTTGTGAGAAGTACATACTGGGGGAATTTCTTAAATGAATAATCATATGTACAAACATCAATTGTTTAATGTCTTAGTTCCCTGATTTAGTAGTGGGAATTTACAACTTTCCTCACTTGCCTTGTGTGAGTACATTACACCACTCTAATTCCCCTATATTAAATATGTGTGCAAATATCAACTATTTCTGTGCTGATGTAGATGTGGAACGGAAACAGATTTAAAAAGTATTCAGAACAATTTCGTCGGGCTAGTGGAGGCAATACAAAAATTACAAAATCTTTTGGTGGCGTTAGTCGAATCTTTGCAAATAGTGCTACATCTTGACGCACAGCTATGCGTGGTAGAAAACGCAAAAACGTGTTTGTGTTCTGGAAAGGTTTGAAAGTGTTTTAGAGAAAATTTCCGATTTTGACACATTAACACAAATTTGTGAAGGTACGTCAACAAAACCGTTAAGTTGTTCCAAAGATTATTTTAATTACGCTAATATAACGTCACTAGATATAGAACGGTCGTTTTCTTCATATAAACACATTTTTCCTCACGCCGCGCTCGGTTTGCTGTAACAACTGTGATTTCACGGATGACTCTTAAGACGGTAAGAGTTTGATGACGTATTATAATTTATTTCTGAGCATTTATTTTATGTGGAAACTTTTATGCGTCCGCCACTGGTTACTGGCGAAAATTGAGCAACTCTAATAATAATCTCCTATCATTCAAATTCTTTCTTCATTTACTTTTGCCCACACCCGTACCAAATACGTACTGGCTTGCGGTAACGGGGGATATACGACATTTATATACTACATACATACACACATCGTCGGTGCGCTCGCTAGAAACTAATAGACCTTTACCTTGTCGCTTGGGGCGATAGAAAAATGGGGGTGGAACAAGAGACAGGATATTGTATGTGTGTTCCGTTATTTTATGGGGTATATCTATCGACTGCGCTTGATTTATAGGCGCCCACTTTTCCAGGAAATGTATTAATAACAGCATCCTCGAGTCGGTGGTGTTCGTTTTGCTTTTTATTCCTTTTTGTATTGCAGAAGGAAATAAATTGACTCCTTTGAACCGCGGCGGTTCGCTTAATGCAAGAAAGTAATAACGTACGTAACGTAGAAAAGTGTAATGTAAAGTGTCGTAATGGAGGTAGGAGTAGTTTGGCAGTTTCTACAGGATTGGTTCGATGGGAGAAAAGGGATTTCTTGAACGGGAACTCGGTTGAGTACCAATTGGAACAATTAAGATTTGGAGAAGGATATTAATGTTACGGTTGTCTTAGATTAGGTCGGCAGAAAGCGATTTGTCACAAGATTGACACGCTTTAGCATTCGTTCAAACCAAACGTTAAAGCGGTTATTCCAAATCGTCAGTTCGGATAGTCGAAATTCTTATCTTGAAAGCGTCGATTACTTCGTCCGGTGACTGGAGCTGTTGACCCCACAGTCCATTTTTCATCGTTGAAAACTCAAAAAAATGCTTGAAACTTTCAGCGCTTGGATAAATTACTTGGAACAATCAATATCTGACAGATTCTTTTATAATAAAATAGAAACTATACCTGTTTTAAATTTTTGAAGTGAAAACTTCTTTAACACCGTTGTGAGCAATTTGAAACTCGATGAAACGAAAAAGCGACACTAAAAAGAAACAAACGTATACATCTATAGAATTTATCCTGCGAGAGAATGAGATAGACGAGCCTCCCCACTCTTGTCTACCAAGCGTTGTATAAATGTGTGCTTGTCTGCGCCTGCGTATTGCGGTACTTTTTTCAAGATCAGTTAAACTTCAATTTTTTGCATTGGTTCCAAAACTATTTTGAAAGTTGTTTATCTGACCATTAAAAGTAGTGTGTGTAACGATAAAATACTACTTTTTTACAATGTTAAGAGCTTCTACAGTTTTAATTTTCTTTCAAACATAAATGAAGAACCAGTAAGTTTACGGGCTCGAAATTTTGCATACCGTGTATTCGTTACGATAGCTACGACCTATCGGCGAGCTTTTTGTAAATTCCTTTGTTATCGTTGCTTTCTTGAAGTCCAAAAATGACAGTGACCCCATGTTCATTTTTCTATTCCTTAATTCAAGTTAAGTTCAACGACTACTACTACTTTAAGTGCTAACGTTGTACAGCCAGTACTTCTTTGAAAATATCTTAAAAAAGTACTTGGACGCGCCTTTCAGATTTTAGTATGTTATTAGTTATTAGGGGATGTTCAAGCTACCTTTTAGTTATTTAGTTCAAACCGGATATGGCCTGGAAATTTTTTATTACTCAACATAAATTAAAATTAATAACATAAAATCTGAGCTCCACGTGGAAGAGAGTGTGAGGTTTCGTGGAGGGCGTGAAGAAGTCGGTGGAAAAAATGCGTGGACGCTCATGGAAAGTATTTTGAAAATTATTAACAGTTTGTACCGATATTGTCAATAAATCTTTTTTCGTAAAGATATTGTATGACTTTTGGGACGCATCCTGTATGGTTAATAATGACTAAGGTTTGATAAAAGAATGGATGACGTCTTATCATTAAGTAGTGTAAACCGGACTGACGCTGTTCCTTCTCCGAATTTTAATGTCGCGCCTTGTACGTAAGTGGGAGGGACAGCATCAGTCCGGTTTACACTACTTAATGATAACTTATCATGCACTCGTTTGTCGAACCTTAGTAATGACAAACCTCAAAGTCCGACAAGATGTTTCGATATTTTTCAGATGTGCCCGAGATCTTTTCAGAACTCTTCAGGATCGTCTAAAATGCACTAAAATTCCTCAGGTTTTTTTAGGTTTCTTAAAGATCTTTTAATGTATGTCAACATTTTTCAACATTCTTCAGGATTTTTCGGGACATTTCTTCAGAATTCTTCGGGATCGTTCCAGATACATTAAAATTTCATAATATTCTTAAGGACTTTCAACGTTCTTGAGAATTATTTTAATATCCCTCAAGGTTATTCTTCTTAATATTCCAGTGGTTTTCACAATCTTCACAATCTTCCAATTAATGGTCGGCCCTCGTATTCCACGCCCAAATGATAATAAGTTGAGGTATTTCCGCTCACCACTGCACGAACGCCGTTTTTCCTCTCTCTTTTTCCGATCCATATCGCGGCGGTATCAAACTCCCCGAGGAAGAAGCCAGTCATCATCCATTCCCTGACCCTTATTCGGTGGTCCTTGGCACTCGGAGCAATAGGTGCCCCGGTAGGCGGATGCGGATGGATGCATGTCTGGTACGATCGACGTCACCCCATCCCCTCACGCGCCAGACCATCAGATTACGCGCAAATTAAGGGATGTTTTCGTTTATCATTACGAAGGCGATTATTAATTATTTATAAAAAGGGTTGTGCGATTCGAACGAGAAAGAAGTGGTGGCGGTGTTGGCGGTTTCATGTGTTACGTACAATTGGATTTGTTCGTAATCCTGTTCTCTATTTATTTGTAACGGTAAACACGGTAGATAATCGGTAGAGAAATTTGGAAATTTCGCTAAAATTCGCATATACTACATATATCAAAGAAAATAACTTTTTATAAACTTACAATTTATATTTAATGTTAATTAAGAGCTAACATTGTTGCAATTTCAACGCTTGACTCTTTTAGAGTCGTTCTTCTGTCCTCAAGGGTATTCGCTACTTTTTTTCAAGATCGGTTAAACTTACATTTTTTTATTGATTCCAAAACTATTTTGAAAATTGTATATCTGATCTTTAAAAGTAGTGTGTGTAACGATAAAATACTAGCTTTTTACAATGGTAAGAGCTTCTACAACTTTAATTTTTATTTCAATCATAAGGGAAGAACCAATAAGTTTACGAGCTCGAAATTTTGCATACCGTGTATTCCTTACAATACCTACGTCTTATCGGCGAGCTTTTTGTAAATTCCTTTGTTATCGTTGCACCTCTGAAAAATAACGAAACATCTTGTCGGACTTTGAGGTTTGTCATTACTGAGGTTCGACAAACGAGTGCATGATAAGTTATCATTAAGTAGTGTAAACCGGACTGATGCTGTCCCTCCCACTTACGTACAAGGCGCGACATTAAAATTCGGAGAAGCAACAGCGTCAGTCCGGTTTACACTACTTAATGATAAGACGTCATCCACTCTTTTATCAAACCTTAGTCATTATTAACCATACAGGATGCGTCCCAAAAGTCATAAAATATCTTTAAGAAAAAAGATTTATTGACAATATCGGTACAAACTGTTAATAATTTTCAAAATACTTTCCATGAGCGTCCACGCATTTTTTCCACCGACTTTTTCACGCCCTCCACGAAACCTCACAGTCGCTTCCATGTGGAGCTGAGATTTTATGTTATTAATTTTAATTTATGTTGAGTTATAAAAAATTTCCAGGCCATATCCGGTTTGAACTAAATAAGTAAAAGGAAGCTTGAACATCCCCTAATAACTAATAACATACTAAAATCTGAAAGGCGCGTCCAAGTACCTTTTAAGATATTTTTAAAGAAGTACTGGCTGTACAACGTTAGCACTTAAAGTAGTAGTAGTCGTTGAACTTAACTTGAATTAAGGAATAGAAAAATGAACATGGGCTTACTGTCATTTTTGGACTTCAAGAAAACAACGATAACAAAGGAATTTACAAAAAAGCTCGCCGATAGGTCGTAGCTATCGTAACGAATACACGGTATGCAAAATTTCGAGCCCGTAAACTTACTGGTTCTTCATTTATGATAAAAAAAAATTAAAACTGTAGAAGCTCTTAACATTGTAAAAAAGTAGTATTTTATCGTTACACACACTACTTTTAAAGGTCAGATAAACAACTTTCAAAATAGTTTTGGAACCAATGAAAAAATTGAAGTTTAACTGATCTTGAAAAAGTACCGCAATTCGCAGGCGCAGACAAGCACACATTTATACAACGCTTGGTAGACAAGAATGGGGAGGCTCTTCTATCTCATTCTCTCGCAGGATAAATCCTATAGATGTATATGTTTGTTTCTTTTTAGTGTCGCTTTTTCGTTTCATCAAGTTTCAAATTGCTCACAACGGTGCTAAAGAAGTTTTCACTTCAAAAATTTAAAACAGGTATAGTTTCTATTTTATTATAAAAGAATCTGTCAGATATTGATTGTTCCAAGTAATTTATCCAAGCGCTGAAAGTTTCAAGCATTTTTTTAGTTTTCAACGATCAAAAATGAACTGTGTGGTCAATAGCTCCAGTCACCGGACGAAGTAGTCAACGCTTTCATGATAACAATTATGTCTGTCCGAACTGACGATTTGGAATAACTGCTTTAACGTTTGGTTTGAGCGAATGCTAAAGCGTATCAATCTTTGTGGAGGGTACGACGTTGAAGTCCAAAAATGACGGGAAGCCCATGATCAATCTTCTATTCCTTAATTGCGGTTGAATTCCACAACAAACAGGGAATTTACAAAAAAGCTCGCCGATAAGACATAGATACCGTAACGAATACACGGTATGCAAAATTTCGACCCCGTAAACTTACTGGTTCTTCACTTATGATTGAAAAAATATTAAAGCCGAAGAAGCTCTTAACATTGTAAAAGCTAGTGTTTTATCGTTACACACACTACTTTTAAAGGTCATTTATACAATTTTCAAAATAGTTTTGAAACCAAAAGAAAAATTTAAGTTTAACCGATCTTGAAGAAAGTATCGAACACCCTTTATATTTACAAATAAAACGTTCTGCATCTACGCTGTTAGTTGGATTCCAAATTTTATGTAACGCTGCTTCAGCAAAGGTTAAAAAAC
Source organism: Chrysina gloriosa (assembly GCA_038088585.1). Taxonomy (NCBI): domain Eukaryota; kingdom Metazoa; phylum Arthropoda; class Insecta; order Coleoptera; family Scarabaeidae; genus Chrysina; species Chrysina gloriosa. The sequence continues at coordinate 51,236,544 of CM076092.1, read as the reverse complement.
AGTATTTAGTAGCCCACAATATGTCCTCAACAATGGGATCTTCATATTGATTGAAGCATTAGGCAATGAAAGTCAATGAGCTCATTTTGAGGAAGCGCTCTGAAAAAAGGAATTTTTGAGAAGCCTTCGAGCAATGTATTTTGATTTAAGGTGGCCATACTTGCAGCCACAGATGGGCAAAATAACTGACCAACATTTGGCTTTATTCGTTGTATTTAATCTCATGTGTAGAAAAAGTTTATTGAAACTTTTCAAATGCGGTTTTTAGTATTATGTTTAGATTCAAATCCAATTCTCCACAATTATATCGGAGTAACTGTGACGTTTTCACATCAAAGCACAGATTTTGTCGTTCAAAAGTTGCTCTCAAGTCTTCTAATTTGTACCACAAGTATTGAGTAAATGGGTAACTTGAGCCCTCTAATTCGTCAATTCATTTATTTTTAAATTTTTAAAGTTTTGCTGGCAGAAGTGTAATTTTTTTCTCTAGAGTAGCTTAAGTAAGTAAGCTCAGCGAAAAGGAAAAAACAGAAATAGGAGATTTACAAGTTGTTTTGAAGTACAGAGAGAAAGAAGCTGATTAAAGAAAAGCAACGAAAGCCGAAAGATTGAGCTTTTCGTATCATATTTGTCTAACTTTCCTTTCCAGAATTGAGGCATAAAGCTCAAAATAGAAAAGCAACATCTTACACGGAAAGGTAAGAAAAGGTAAATGATTAAGAATAAGAAGATAAAATGGGGGAAAAAGGCCGAGAACTGTATGAAATACAGAAATTACCGGAGTATGTATTCATTTCCTTCTTCTTCTTTCTCCCATTCTTTTTCCTGGTAGATTCCAGTCCTTGTTTTTGTTTTTCTCCTCTTCTTTCGCCTGATTTATTCCATCTTCCGTATTACTAGCTTCTCGTTTTTAATCCTCGTTAAGGTTGAAGATTATTTCTACTAAATCTGTGGCGTCTCCTTTTGTTTCTCATCCTTCATTTCGTCCTTCGTTTCCTTTAACCTAAACGCAATTGAGTTTATAGAAACTTTTCTTAAATTTAGTTCAGATTCTTCCTCTTTCTCCTATTCTTCTTCAGGGTACATTCTTGTCTTCTTCTTTAATTCTATTGTCTCCTCCTCTTTGGCCTGATTTATTCCGTTTCCCATCTTCCGTATTTCTCGCTTCTCGTTCTTTTAATCCTCGTTTAGGTGGAAAATTATTTCTGAAATTCGTGGCATCTGCTTTTGTTCCTCATCTCTTGTTTCCTTTCCTATAAACGTAATTGAAGTTATAGAAGCTTTTCTTAAATTTGGTTTACTTTCTTCCTTTCTTTCTCCTATTCTTCTTCAGGATGGTTTCTTGTCCTGTTTTTCTTTAATTTCTTTTTCTCCTCTTCTTTCACCTAATTATTCTGTTGCCCATCTTCCGCATTTGGTTTTTTTTTAATCGCCGTTAAGATTGAAAATTATGTCTGCTAAATTTGTAGCGTCTCTTTTGTTCCTCATCTCTTCTTTTTCGTTGTATGTATGTTTCCTTTCTTATAAACGCAATTGAAGTTATAAAAGCTTTTCTTAAATTTCGTTCATTTTCTTCCTCTTCCTCCTATTTTCTTCATTAATTGTTTTGTTTTTTTTTTTTTGTCTCCCCCTTTTTTACCTGATCTATTCCTTTCCCCATCTCCCGTATTTCTAGCTTCTCTTTCAAAAGCACAGCAAAAACATACCGTCCTTGCTTATCTGAGATTTCATCTCCTTCGATCACTATGAGCTCTTTTTATAACTATTCCTTTATATTTCTCTTTTAAGATTGCCCACACAGTGGCCGGAGAAATTTAATTGCACGCGTATAGGTGTTGAGAAATATGACGGGAAATGCGTGATGTTGCTGGTAACTCATCCGAAAGTTTATATAATTATTTTTCTGCTCGTACTGCCCCCGCTCGTACAAGACTCTTTTTGGCGCTGTACGAGGGGCGCCTTTCCTGTTTTTACAAAACAACAACTAACAATAGGTGGCGCTATTGAGATGTGTCATTACTATTTTCGTACAATTGGATATTTGTTATTGTGAAAATGATAATCAACAGAAAACAAACACATGAACAATTGGAGAGCCAGATAAAATGTAAAGGAAAAATAATAGAACAAGTAAGGAAGATTAGATGCGGAAACATTCTTACAAAAATGTTCTACGCACTGAGCAAGACAATGCTGGCAGTGACACATACTACCAATCCTGTTAACATAAGCGAGTGAAAACTGGACAATAGATTAAAAACAAGAAAGGAAGCTCAATGCATTGGAGATGAAACATATTAGAAAGATGGCAGGACTTAGCAAACTGAAGAGAATAAGAAGCGAAACGAAATTAGGAAAGCAGTAGAGCAGAAACCGATACTAGAAAAGATCAGCAATTAAACCGATACGGGGATGGGGCGAGGATGAACCCAGATAGACTTATCAAGAAAATATCTGATATGGGAAGACCTAAGAGAAGAACAAAAGGAAGACCTACAAGGAAATTGGTTAATCAGATCAAAGAGTATAGGAACGAAAAAGCAAAAACCCTAGAGAAATCAAAAAGACTTACACATAACAGGATAGGGTGGAAGAGAAGAACCAAAACGGTAAGGATATGATAACAAAGAAGAAGAAGTTCTTGTGAAAGCAGTGACAGCTTAGGAAATGGCCCAGTAATTTGTTTAGAGTGAACGTTTGAAAGAAAGCAATTATGTGAAAAGATACGATTTTCACGTTCAAGGTTTTTGTTGGGTAATTTTTTATGATTTTAGTCAAGCCCTAACTCAACAAAGATGCATCGAATCGCTTCGCTCAACTTTTGGTGATGAGGCACCATCAGAAACAACAATTTACAATTGGTTTTTGCAGAATTTCGTCGTGGTCGGGCGCTCGTCAGTGATGAGTTACGTGAAGATGTTGTTTCAAAAAACTTCGACGATTGAAGAAGATTAGCATGTGACTCTCAGTAAGATGTAGGTATTATTCGACATATCGAAGACTGCAATACATTCGATTTTGCATGACCATTTAGCTGGGAAACTGTTCCCGATGGATTCCCCAAAATTTGATCGAAGCTCAAATAATGGCTCAGGTTAATTGGCGTAAGGCAGTGTTTGACTACTTTTGGGGAGGTGGACCGCAAAAACCCGTCATCTCCCTCTACTAATGTGAAATACAATATCTGATGAATGTCCGCCTCGGCTTTTTTCTTTCAAATTGTCATCCTTTTGCGAATATTTATCCATACAATTTCGCATATTTCTGGACTTGGTTCACGTATTTCCGCTCTGATGTTGTCTCTTAAATGTTCAATTGTTGTTGGGCCGTTTGCGTAAACCTCATCGTTTACGTAACCCCCAAAGAAGGTAGTCTAACGGACTCAAATCGGAGGATCTGGCTGCTAAGCCAGTTGACGTCTCCATTTCGAGAAATCTCCAAATCGAGATGATCGGGCGAGCAGGTGTCTCTTATTACGTCCGAAAACCAACTTTACGAAATTTTCGCCGTATTTATAGTAAATTTTCACACTCCCAATGTGTTTCTTAGCCGTATATCGTTCCACTTTTGTTAACCGCATAGTTTTCATTACTAACATGTGAAATAATTACTGTTGCTAATTTCACACGTCGAAAAATAGCGCCAAATTCAAAATGACGACCCTGAATGTAAAAAAAAGGATAAAAATACGAAAACGTTGTTTATTAACGTTCTGAAAATATAACTGTTGATTTATTGATTGACCAATTTGTTGTTTGATTGACCTTAAAGTGGTTGAGAGTATTTAAATGATTATTTGCACACCAAATCCTCCAACGATTTTACAGTGGCTTACCTATATTTACCTTTACGGTTTATTTTCGGAGTTTGTTTATTTACATTTTTTTACGCGACCGGTTGCGAATTTTTACAAGGCTGAGTTCACACAAAGTTACCCACATTAATTATCCATACATAATACGAGAAACCTGTTTCAGAATCACCTCTTCGGTTCCATCGACAAAAATACAATCTATTACATTCGAATAGATCTGTTTAGTCTGTTTCTATTGTTTCTTATCCGATATATTAATCTATCGTTGGAATAATAAGTACTTATCTTTCCTCGATCGATTATGAAAATATTATGATATAGCACGACGCACCTCTTGGTTCCCCTTCCCCTATACCAGTCATTTTACTAACTACGGGGCAATATTAAATGCAAATAAGTTAAATTGAAAGATACGTCGATAATGTACGGGATAGGAAGACCTCTTAGAAGTTATAATGGAACTTCTAAACTTGGACTGATTAAAGGCCACCATTTATGGAGACGGCCGGTTTGAAATTTTATGTCGATATCGTGACGGAAGGAGATGAGTTTGAGAAAGTAAACTAAAATGAATCGTCCAGAAACGGCACACGTATGCACAAGAAGGAATCACTAGAATAATAGATTTGTTTCCTAATTGGTTCGCCTCTTCGTTGATAGTTAAGAACTTTTTGCCTTCCCAGGAAGTACTCGAGGATGATTCGAAAAGGGTAGTAAACTTTTATGAGGTAGTAACACAATTTAATTAACACCGTTATGAACAAGCACTATTCCTCAAATAGTACCCCGTATAAAGGTTTAAAGACTAAAACGTCGTCGGAGGAGTTTCGTACCAGTATGTAACGATGTAAATTACTGGGTGGGCTCGCTGTAGCTCCAACCGCCATCGACACGCGTCTTGACGCGCTGATTTTCTTTATTTCAACGGTCACCGAGAAAATCACAAAAAAAACGTAAACTTTTTTCATCTATCAATTTTTTTTAATTAAAAATTATTTAAAAAAGTAGAAATGAATTATTAGCAATTAAAAATTATTTAAATAAATAAATAAGATAAATCACAACCAGAAAAAATAAAATAAAATCAGGAAACCTTGTTTTATGGTTTCCCCATTTTTGCCCTATATTTACATCTATAGCAGGTCTATTTTACGCACTATTCCATTGCGTTCAAAATATGTCTACCAGATAGGTCCCGACGAGTAGATTCCAAATATGGCCTTAGGAACGCTGAAGCACCAACCGTTACGGAGCTATCGAGGCTTAAAAGTTTACTTCGTCCAATCGCGCTCAATCATACACCAATCAACGCGTATTGACGCGCTGATTTCAACGGTGTATGATTTGTTTAGATTATTCGAAACAGTTGCCGAGAAAATGCAAAAAACACAAAAAATCGCTAAAAATCGCTAAAATCACCTTCCCGTTTTCGCTAATATGGGACTTAGAATGTTCAATCCTACATCAATCGATGCGTCTTGACGAGACGAATTCAACGTCGTAGGATTTTTTACTTTACTCCAGCGGTTACCGAGAAAATCGCGAAAAACCGCGAAAAAGACGCAAAAAACACTAAATTTCACCCTAGGGATGGATTTTTTGCAAGCTACGACATTTGTACTTTTCGTTTGTACTTTTGGGCCACTTCTTTCTATAATCTATGCAAAATCTACTGTTTTGCATCTTTTATTTCTTATCCGTGATAAATTGTTCACCTGTTGCTGCAATTTGGAGACCAAGTGATCTCAGTGAATTTCTGCTAATCTATAAACTCTAGTATGTATCTTTTATTTTGCTTCGAGATCCTCTATAGATTCTATTGATTTTTTGCTAGTGTTGTTGTTAATTTCCTTTTTCAGATGCTTTCTAAGATTTGTTGGCAATCGTCTGCTTCAGATTTCTTTTAATGGTTTACTATGGTTGGTCATCGTCTCCTTTAGACATTCTTTCCTAATTTGAATGCACCTAATTCCTTGTTTTCATTTACGATGGTAATCATATTCTTGCGATTTTCTGCTTCTTTGTTCTTTTTAAGGAAAACACCCGCTTCAGATTCTTTTTTGTGGTTCATTATGGTTCATCATCGTCTTCTTTAGACATTCTCTCTTGGATTGCTAAAAACTTGACGATGTGGTATCTCTGGAATATAGCTATAAATTTCCAAATCAATGGAATTTTTTTTTGTTGTCGATCGTTTTCGACCATTTTTGTGTACATCTTGGAAATTTAACGTTTTGTTTTTAGAGCGTGACAACCTTTCCCTCTCCCCATACTTTTCTTAATAAAGCAACCGCTTCTTTTGGTTGGTAATAATCTTCAGAAGTTCTATTATAGTTTTATAGTGGTTTCTGGCGTGTCCCTTTTGTTGGAAATCGGCTCCTCCAGATGTTTTTTCTGGTTTGTTATGGTTAGTCATCATTTTCTTTAGACATTTTTTCATCGTTTGATAGTACCTAGCTTTCTTCCTTTGTGTTGTTGTTCATCATCTTCTTAAGATGCTCTGTTACTTTTTTATAGTGATTTCTTGCCTTTTTTGTTGGTAATCATCTTTTTCAGATGTATTATGGTTTGACGGTAATTTTTTCCTCTTTGTTGGCATTCGCCTGCTTTGAATGTTTTCTTAATTGTTGGTTATTGTTGGACATCGCTTTCTTTAAACACTCTTTCACGGTTTGATGTTCTCTTTTGTGGCTTGTTTGCTTAATCATCATCGTGTCTAGACGTTATTAACGCCATGATTGTAGTTTCTCGTTCATTTCCTTGTTGGCAATGGTCTTCTTCAGATGTTTTTGTATGGTGTGTTATGGTTGGTCCTTATCTTCTTTAAACATTTTTTCATGGTTTAATATGCCTAGTTTCTTGTTTTCTTTTTGTTAGTAATCATCTTCTGTAGATGTTCTATTATAATCTAATAGTGTTTTTTCATTTCTCGTTGGCTGTAGTCTTCTTAAGATGTTTTTGTATGGTTTGTTATCCTTGGTCATCATCTTTTTAGACATTCTTTCATGGTTTGATAGTACCTAGTTGCTTGTTTTTTGTTGGTAATCGTATGCTTCAGATGTTCTACTATAATTATAATTTGCTAGTGGTTTCTTCAGCATTTTCAACAACCGTATAAGCCGAACTTCGATTTATGCGGCTGTTGAAAATGATTGCATCGGGCTAGCACCGATTTTATTATAAAACAATTGTGTGGTGAGGAGTTTACCGATGTGATATTGTGTCAGTAAATTACACCACAGACCTTGCAATCACCTTCATAGTGGCTTTATTTCTATTTTTGTTAGCAATCGCCTTCTTCGTATTAAGCCCATAATTATTTTGATAAATTTTGACCGTGACAAGTGTAAGTGATTAATCTACACAAAGCAATCTGGTGAGATGGCGATCTCATCATTCTCCAAAAATCATCATCATATAGTCTATTATAGATGCTTCCCCCTCCTTGCTTTTATGGTGTATTTGTGTATTGCCTTATGCGCAAAAAATATATTTCATCTTTCACGTGGCCTCAGAAGAAATAATCTAATGGTGTTAGATCGCATGATCTTGGTAGTCAATTGACATCACCTCAAAGCGAAAACTAACACCCATCAAATTTGGTTTTCAACGAATCGACTGTTTCTTCAGCCGTGTGGTAAGCTTGTTGAAACTACAAGTCGTCGGCGACGATATCATCCAAAATAAACCATAAGAGACTGGTTATCATACCTCTATAGCCCACTTCATTGAGCGTAATGGCAGCACCAGCCTCATTTTCAAAAAAAAAATGCACACAAAGACACACCAAGCAATGACACGAGATAAATGTAATGATTGTTGAACAATTTCTCTTGAATTTCCAGAGGCCCAGATGCGACAATTGTGTTTGTTAACGTTAAGCCATTTAAATGAAAATAAACTTCGTCAAAAATAAATGATTTTGTCTGAAAATCCAGTACTTTATTCAATGATGAAATCAGCAAATTGTCGACGTTGATCATGATCTGATGACTTCAATTCTTGCACCAACAGGACCTTATTAGGCTTTAGAGCCAAATGCTGGCGCAATATGCGCCATATTGTGCTGACGGTCAAGCCCAATTTGTGAGAACGCCGTGAAACTGATACATTTGGATCCTCCCAATGCTATCGTTCACAGCAGCAATATTTTCTTGTCAACGACTAGTACGAGTGCGTTTTGGTATTGCTACATTGTGCGCTGACCCAGTTGACTCAAATTTTTCCACTAAATTCTCAATTGCAGGCTCTGACGGACGATTATAACGACCGAAAGTATCCACGATTTTACGAAATCTGGCTTTTACCGATCGATCATTTTCATAATGGATTTGAATTATTTTTATGTGATCTTCATTTTATTAAAACACAACCAAAAACTGAATGACGTATCTGTCATCTTAAATAAATACCGACTTATAGAAAAAAATTCTTATTGGAAAGCCCTTTATATACCAGGTGATATCAAGTGCAACTGTCACGATTTAAATTTTGGCGGGAATTAACTAACAAAAGTACACCTATGTTCGTTACCTATACCAGTGCCGTTTGTTGTTGTTATTATTTTATTATTTTTTGCTAGTATCGTCTCTTGATATTTAACACCGTTGTTTTTACCTGTTTTATTTGAAGAGAGAAATCAGCACTTTTAAGAGCTAATTCGTTAAGAGATCACGTTGTAGTTTGTAGATTATATTTGTGTATTACAATACGAATTGTGAATATTTTTGGTATTTTAGATCATGGCGTTCTTACAAGAAGACAATATTTTCATGTCACTGGCTTACTTCTTCAGCAACACAAAATGATGCAGGCAATTGGAAGTATTTACTTCAAAAACGTTACGAATAGTTTAGGGAGATGTTCCCGAAATGGATGTGAACAAAAACACATTCTCACAGCATCTAAGCTGTTAGGAGATTCTGGATATCCTCTTCAACCATATTTGTTGACTCCTGTGGTAGATGCACAACCAAATTCACCTGAAGAAAGGTATAATAGAGCTCACAGTTCGGCCAGGAATTGCATTGAAAGATGTATTGGTTTATTGAAAACCAGGTTCCGTTGCTTGTTTGTTTGCGTCGTTTGTTTATGTGTTTAAATGCAGGTGTAGTAATAAGTGAAGAATTTATCAATGAAGATATGCAGGGAAGACAACATATTGAAGAAAGAGAGGATTTTTTAAATGAAGGTCGGAATACAAGAAATGGTGTAATAAATCTTTATTTTAATAATTAATATGTATGCACGTTTTGTATGTGAATGTTTGCATTTTCAATTTTAATTGTATTATTTTTAGTACCTTTTATACACACTTTACATTAAATCTCATTCTTAAATCTGCTTTTTATTTAAATTATATTTGGTATATTAGTATTGATATCATAAATAAATAAAAAGACTTGAATAGAATTGGCTTTTACTTTAATATCCATAATAATAATGAATAAATCTCCTAGAGTAAACACTTAACTGTATTTAACTTATACATAGTCTTTTTACCACTACTAGATCAATTAAGATTTCTTGATATGTAGGATCTCTAAAAAAAAATTTTGTTAAATATAGTATATTCATTATAAATAAAGAGTTTATTACTTTTTATTCATTTCTTTAAATATATTAAGAAACTCTTTGAAGTTTAAATTAAATGTGTGCAATTCATCCTTAATATCTTGTAATAGCCATATCGTCTCTACACACACTGCCTCACTTAAAGTTTGTTCTTTTTAATTTTTTTGGTGTGGAAGATGTATCTTCCACATGCTTTCGTTTTTGGGTATTCATTTCTCCAAGTACTGGAACTGGCTCATTTGATGGAGTACAAATTGTTGCAGTATCATTTTCTTCTGTAGATGCGCCAATATATGTACGTGTATGTGATAACTAAAATTCAGAATTCAGAATTTTTCACATCAGTAAATGTAAAAATAACTACTTACACCTCTTTCAGGATTGTCGGTGCCTTGAAATGATGTAGTACCAAAAACAGCAATCACCCTTAACTCAATATCCGTGAGGGGCTTAACAGTTTCTTCACCTTCTCCTGTGGCTTGTTGCTGAAATTTGATAGTTGCTGCTTTCTGGCGTACTTTTGATTTTAAATCAGTCCAAGCCTTTGTACAATATTTGATTCTAGTTTACAACTTTTATGAAAATACTTAGTTTACTCACTTTTTCCCATTTCTCTCTTGGTCTTACGCCAAGTCCTGCAGCATTTAATAAATTCGTGGGTTCATCCCAGAGCTCGCCATTCTGCCTTTTCCCTTCAAGCCCACTAAAATTCCCCCTGGCAAACTCCAACTTTTGCTCCATAAAATCTATATGAGCCAGTGGGTATCGTGCGTATGAAACTTTTTTCCATTTTTACAAAAACGTTGATACTGCAGCTTTAAAATTCACAAGAGATCATAGAAAACTTAACTATTGTTAGGTTATCTATATACGACACCAAACTAACAATGAATGAAGTTGAGCATGGAAGTTGAGGTTAAACCAGGTTAAATGAACAAAAGAGATGCACGTATACTAACATCGGACATCGGTTTGGTAGTCGAACGAAATTATGTTTTGTTCTACGTCACGTGACCTATCATTCGATTCGACAGCATATTCGACAGGTGCCTGAATACCGTGAATCTTAGTTGTTCGACATCTCGTTGAAATTGGAGGGGATTTGACACGAATGTACAAGTTCTGAATCCCTATGCAGAGGTGTTTACTGTCATGTAAATGAAGCAAAACACACAGGCAAAGAGAGCACTTTAACAGAGGAAGTAGTAGATGTTTGACAGCGACTCAAAAGCCCAAAATGTCTATACGTCAAATATTACTACAAACATGTTAACAGATTTAATTCAAGTAATGCTGCATAATGTAATTTTTAATATTCATTAGTCCTTTCTTATGGAAGTTGTCAAACGATTTTAAAGAAGAAATGCTGTTGTTACAGCGTATTTAATATTGCCAATGATTTAATGCAGCCATTAATAATGATGATATTTTAGATACCACATTTTTTTCTGATGAACCACGGATCCATCTGTGACTATGTGAACTCACAAAATTATAGAACATGGACAACCAAGAATCCACATACTCTAATTGCAGTCCCATTACATCCACTAAAATTCATTTTTAATGATTATATTAATGGGCAAAACTATCGTAATTCGATATTGCAACCATTAATGATAATATTGCAACAATTTTTATCAATTGCACGACTTGCAAGAAAGCTACTTTCAGCAAGACGGATAAATTGCACAGACAAGTTATGGAAACTTAAGGTTCTTAGAAGAATACTTTCCAAACAGAGTAATTATCCGCAATCATTGGCTAGTGCGGTCACTAGATCTGACGCCACTTGGCTTCTTTCTATTCGAATATCACTGAAGCAGTTGACACAAATATCACATCGGTAAACTCCTCACCACACTATTGCTTATAATAAAATCGGTGACACGTGTTTCGCTAGCTCGAGGCAAGCATCTTCAACAACCGTATAAACCGAAGTGACAAATTTCTAACATTAAAAATTCTACAACATGCATTTTTACCCCACTTTTTACTGCGACCATGTGCATGCACAAATATTTTCCCTCTCGGTGACGGCTCGGACGCCTTTCACCCCCGCAAATACCCATATTAAGTCAAGTGGACGGCCAAGGGAAAAGTACCTGCTACCCGAAGTTTGAACGTTAAAGGTTTACAAGTACATTGTGTGATTTGGTTAATGCCCGAATGCACATGGTCAAAGTAAAAAGTGGGGTAAAAATGCATGTTGTAGAATTTTTAATGTTAGAAATTTGTCACTTCGGTTTATACGGTTGTTGAAGATGCTTGCCTCGAGCTAGCGAAACACGTGTCACCGATTTTATTATAAACAATTGTGTGGTGAGGAGTTTACCGATGTGATATTTGTGTCAGTAAATTACACCACAGTCCTTGCAATCACTCTTATTGAAGAAGTTAGAAATATAAGTCTTAAATTTTTGTAGAATGTGTTCGATAATATGAAACGAAGATGTAACATTTGCATACAAAATAATGGTAGTGAGATAGAACAACTGGTGTGAATAAAATTTTATTTGATTGGTTTTGTTATTAATACTTTTTGCCTCCTAAATAAATTTCACATTTTGCATTATTTATTTCTATCTTAAAACAGATATACTCTCAAAAAGCAAACGGTCGTATCTTATGCTATTTAATTACAGTACGTACTCAAATTTAAAAATAATTGTAATTTGTACATTTCCACTTGCAAACTGCCGTCGTAAATGTGATATTGAGAAACTAATTTTCCGTTGGAACCCTCACTGAATTTTTGTTCAATTTCAACCAGGTCTACCAATAATTCAGTGTTGCCACAACAAAATTTCGTGACAGTTGCACTTGAACGCGGTGTACTATATGCAATATTTTGTAACAGAAACAAATAATATTAGGTTTGTTCGTAGAGCAATCAGCACCTGTCAGGCGCATGCGTATTTATATATTTGTGTTCGTAGAGTAAAATTTCAAACTGATGACTAGAAATCCGGCGTTCGCAGAGTGAATTTTATTCAATTTCCAACTGATTGGCAACCGTCAGAATAATTTCTTACAGAATTGAAAATTTTTGGTTTGAGACATGCGCAATGGCAAGCGCCAACTTTAGTAATGTTGACTCCCAGATTACTTGTTAATCTGTGGTGATCCATTCCATGATTTGTCCCTGTATGTTGACGATATTCATTTGTGAATATCTGTCGTTGACGATATTCATTTGTGAATATCTGTCGTTTTTGTTGTTTTCTCCACATTCTTACTGCATTTAGATACATAATGCTTCAAAAGACCTACAAAAACTGAGTTTTGCGCCACCTTCAGGACAAATTACGCATTCCTTCTTCTCCTTTATGTTCGTAGAGCATTAAATTTAGGACAAATTTGCAACTGTTTCCAGTCGGGCATGCGCATTGAATATTAGCTGCCAACGGTTTCCAATTTACTCTACGAACAAACTTATTGTTAACGATGACACGGTCTCTCAGTACCACACGTTAAATATTAAGAATATATTGATAAAAAGAAGGCTTCACTTAAACGTCATGTTCTTACATCTATATACATACACTTTCTGTATCACTCCCTACCTTACCAACTGTTACAAGGCGGGATTTTTGAAATTTCATTCAATTCCTAACAATATACTAAATATTAAGTTTAGTTAAGGTGTTTTGTTTCAATTTCCTGCTGCTCCCCGCTTTGAGGATTTGTGCGCTTCCCACGGTTTAGGGAACGTTTAGCTTCCCCATAGTTTTGTTTTAATAATTTTCAAATTCCTAGTATCGATAGTCGAAAACGATTTGCATAAGACCATGTAGCAACGAACGGTCGTTTACCTCTTATTGTCATTAAAAAGCATACGCGAAATATCTCGGCGTGACATTAATTTATTCTATAACTGTACGCTGCAGATACATTCATACATGCATACCTATATACAATATGCATACGCATACATACCTAGTCGACTTTGTGTGTACGTACATAAAAGTATGTAAGTACATACGTACTGTGTACAGATGCAGAATGGATCCTTTCGTACATTGTCGCGTCCGTTTAATATTCATCTACACATCCATACGCGCGATTTAACTGTACCAAAATCCGTTTTAAGAACTTACTTCTCGCTCTACGTAGTCTCTAGTATTAGAGTTTCTTCCTTATTCGCATCTATGTTAGACAAATACATACTTAGTACATACGTATGTATGTATGTGGAATATTTGTAATTCAGCACTGTAGGTAACGCAAATAAAATTCCAGCATAAATCTTTTTTATGATCCTCATATAGTTATGAGATTTTTCCCATAATAATAAATTCTGACAGGATTGCACCTGAAGGTGATGTAACCATTCCGTATGGAATTTCAAATGAAATATAGATAGGAATAGTTATGAGGCGTTCTTCGCAGAATTTTAATCAGTTTAATCTCGTTTTTATTTCCAAGTGTGAATTTCTTTTTCTCTTCTTAAAGCTGCAATTGCTGATCTACCCCATCCAGGTTCAATGGCTCCTCATTATGCCACCTAACGAGTCTATTACGTCTGGCCCGTATCCTCGGTTAAACCAACGGGCACGTCGTTGACCAGTCAATGGTCCCTAGATCTCTAACTTATGCGTATTTCGAAGCGGAAATTACTCGAAACACTAACGAGTCAATCGAAAGCCCCTTTATCTCTTCCGGTTGCAAAAACCGACATCCAAGGTGTTGGAGTCTGGCACTATGCAGACGCTGGCACTTACATGGGGCATGATGTCTCTTCCCTCTTACCTCAATCCCTAGCAATCGATTCTTCCACTATCCCTAAGATGTGAAGACTTATTACAACTGCAATCACTCTCAACAGTTCCACCGCCTTTCCAATTTATTTCCTATTGATTGGCACCAACTTTCCTATTCTGGAACCTGAAGGTTCTGAAATGGACAGGTGGAACAGGTTTTAACCAGCTATATCCATCGTGAATAAGAATGGTTAAAATGACTTTAAGAAATACGCAAGTTATGGTGAGAGTAAGTAATAGAACATCGAATAAGTTTGAAATTGGAGAGAGCGTACGACAAGGAGATCCACTATCACCAGTACTCTGTAAAATTGTGCTAGAAAGAGTATTTCGAAATGCAATAGTGAATAAAACAGGACTCGTGTATAGAAGGAGACACCCATGTTTGGAATTTGTCGACGATGTCGTCATCTTAGCTAGAAAAAGAGAATGGAGGCAGAGGCAATAAAGATGGGTCTATACAGGATGATATAGAATAAACTGCAACCGTAGCTCGAGGCAAGCATCTTCAACAACCGTATAAACCAAAGTGACAAATTTCTAACATTAAAAATTCTACAACATGCATTTTTACCCCACTTTTACTGTGACCATGAGCATTCGGGCATTAACCAATTCACACAATGTACTTGTAAACCTTTAACGTTCAAACTTCGCGATAGGGAGCAAAAAATAATAAAAAAACTCCTAAACACTAATGTTCGATCGCTTTTTGTTGTCAAGCTACAGGCTGTTAAGTTTTATTATTAATTGAGAAAGCTTTTATTTAATAAAACTACATTAAAACTGTAAGGTATTTAGCTCTACATAAAGTGTTCAATTTGGCGGCCTTGTTCTTGAATACACATTTCCAATCTTCGTATTAATGATTGACGGCATCTTTGTAGTGCTATGCATTGCAGTTTATTCTATGTCACCTGTATATAAACGAAGAAAAAACGAAGTACATAGAGTAGACGGACAAAGAATTTCAAAAAGGAAAATGCTTAAGGGTGAGAGCCGAGAGTGGGAAAGAATATGCTTTTGAAGAGGTAGAGGAATTCACGTATTTAGGAACGATATTTACGAGGATGCCAAACGGCGGCGGTTTCTTTGGTCGCTGATTACTAGAGTTTTGTTAAAAGGTGGTACCGACATGCGCCCTTGCCCAGTACCACCTTTTAGCAAACCCTACTGATTACGAATCTGATGTAGTTTCTCGGTCGCATTGTAGATGGCGCTCCAAAATCTGGCTTCCCCTCGCTAGCTATTGCGCAATGTATGTGAATGATGATAACGTCATGTTATGGGGGCGGATTTAGGTCATTAGACTCATTACTCTTGTTAATGTCGAAATTTGTAGTGTTGGTATCGTGGGTTGATGTACAGGGTGCGATTGAAAAGTACCGAGACTTTAATTGTAACAACAATTTTATTCAATCTTTTGCAAATAAACTTAATATTTTTCGAAGTAGGTTCCTTGGGCTTCGATACACCGGCGGTAGCGATCCTTCCACTGCTCAAAGCACTTTTTAAATGCGCTTTCCGGTATGGCTTTCAGTTCGTCGGTTACACTTTTTTAATCTCCTCAATCGACTAGAATCGCCTTCCCTTTACCCTTTTTTGATGAGCGGAAACAAAAAGAAGTCTGCGGGAGACAGGTCTGGGCTGTAAGGGGGATGGGAGAGCACTGCGATGCTATGTTTGGCCAGGTAAGAGATGCAGATAAACGCTGTGTGCGCTGGTGCGTTGCCATGGTGAAGCGCCCACTTGCCAGCAAGCTGCGGCCGACACCGAGCGACGCGATTGCGGAGCCGAACTAGCACTTCTTTGCAAAAAGCCGAGTTTACAGTCGTCCCAGGTGGTACAAATTCTCGATGGGCTTCCTGAGCGTTCTTCGTCTTCGACTTCCTCGCGGCCATCCTTGAACGACTTGTGCCAAGAGTGAATTCGTGCTCTGGACAAAACTTCCTCTCCATAAGCTTGCTTAAGAAGTTCCTGAGTATCAGTGAAAGTCTTGTCAAGTTTAACGCAAAATTTGATTGCATATCGCTGCTCTAACGATCGTAACATTTTCGCAACTCGGAAAACCTAACCAAGAACCAGAACAGTCTTCACGCGCAAGACGATAATAACTCAACCGCTGTTGCCAGCGAACTGTGGAGTTTCGTGTTTGAAAGAGCAAGCTCCAACGCGCATTTTCCACCACCACCTAATTTTTTAGACGCCTTTAAATCGCGGTGCGACAAAAGTCTCGATACTTTCCAATCGCACCATGTATATCCATTATAAGATAAACCATTTATTATAAGACTAACTTATACATCAGAAGAATGAGCACATTTATTATATGTACATATTATATTATGACTATAGACAAACTGTACATGCGCACCAATGAGTATACCGACGTCGTACGATTTTCATTTTGATCCTAGCGTTGCCAACTTCTCCAGTCCATCAACTGCACACTGCGGCGCCAAATTCAAATGTGGAGTAGCCACAGTAGAAAAATTGCCGTAGCATTTACATTTTTCAACATGGTGAGTCAAAATGGTAGATCGAAAATTGGAAAAGTTTAACACCTTACATGAAAACCACTATTCCGTAGCTTTTCAAGTCGTTGATAAAGGATTTAACGTTAGTTTCCCTTCTTACACAATGGTTGAGTGCTCATAAATCGACCAAAATTCGCCATAAAGTGCATTTTTACACCTTCCGGCATTATAAGGCTCTCTGATTGTATGTACTGTGGTGATCTCTTAAAAATTGTTAATAACAATGCTTTAGGTAAACAGACGAAATTTTAATTTTGGAACTTAAGCCTTTTTTAATTTCTTAGATGACAGATCCACATCGCATCTAAAAAATTCGAAAAGTTTTCGAAATTACATGAAAATCAGTAATATGGAGTTCGTCGGGCTTTTGAACGGATCTAACATTAGTTTTACTTTTTATAAAATGGCCGACTAAAAACGACGCTCCAAAATCGACTAAAATCCAACTTTTCGCTCGCTAACCGTTGCGTAATGAATGTAAATGATGAAAGTCAAGTCGGATTTGAGGCATTAGTTTCGTAACTGCACTTTGATTTTCCAACATGGCGGATCAAAATGGTAGAAATTTTAATTTTTACAAAATAATCGACTGAAGATGACGCTCCAAAATCGACCAAAATCCAACTTTTCCCTCGTTAACTGTTGCGCAATGAATGTAAATGAAGAAAGTCATGTCATGTAATAATTTTTCAACACAGTGGATCACAAGAGTTGATAAATTCTTCGGTTTCCATAGAAACAGGCATCCTGATCTTAGTCTTGCATTTTGCAAAAGAACCACGCAAACTTTGATCACCATATCTGCTTGAAGTTCTTTTTATAGTTCGTATTCGTCCTTCTGTTGCATCTTTTACCCTGGCCCTCTTCTGTCCCCCACCCCTCTGCAATTCTTCTCATCATTCGCCGGTCGCACCTTCGCAGTCCAAACAGTGCTGTTGGTTTAATTATGGTTTTATGAAGGCTGCCCTTCATATGCCATGACAGGTTCTTGGCTCTCAGTAAATACTTTATGATACTTACAGCTCAATTGGCTTCGCTTAACTTGCTTCGATTTCCTTAATTTCTTCACATTTGTTGGTTATCCTCGTACCTAAGTATATAAATTCCTCCAGACCCTCGAAGTTAAATTGTTTTAATCGGGTATTTATTTGCAAATTTGCTAGGTTCTCTTTTCCTTCTTTTATTCTAGTAGGCTTATTCTTCTGCTCGTTTACTTGTAAACCTTACCAATTCGCTTCTTCCATTAATTACTTTGTTGTCTCTAGAACTTTGTTTGTTTTGAGTATGTCTCAATGTCTCATTGCTTCAAATTAGGTATCATCTCGGACCGTGTCTTTAACAGTTTCACGCTATTCTATAACAGGATAATAAAGGAAGCATCAAAATAACTAACTTTCTTCATTTGTTCCTTACTATCTCTTTCAATAACGATAATTTAATGTATATATATACAGGTGTCCCAGACTTCACTCCCCAGGCTTGTAACTTCGTTATTGTTAACAATACATAAAACACACATAAAAGTATATATACTCTTAAATGGGAGGAAACTCTCTATACGATAGGAAAAACCAATTTACAAAAAGTGCGTTAGTGTAATGACAGCTATATTCAACTTTTTTTTCAAATAGAACAGTATACCTTTTTTTTAATATTCAGATGGTACCTTTTATTCTCTTTACAACCATATAAATTAATATGGGCCTTACATGGGAAAATTTTCGGAAAAAACTTAACCTAGACCTAAAGTTTGCCATGCAAAAAATTGTGGTTTATAGTGTTTATCTAGTAGGCGATGAAACCAACAGCTTTCAACAAACAAAGATGTGTTTTTATTCGAATAGCAATTAATTAACTAATAATTACAAAACTAATGAGCAATAATTACAAATTATTATAAAAATTGTTCAAAATTGCTTCCATTATTATTAGAGCATATCTCTATACGATGCAGAAAATGTTTGTTTGTCGCTTCTAATAAAGTGTGCATGGAAATGTTTGCACACTCCTCTCTTATTCTGCCTTTTAGGTCATTCACATTTATGACGGCTACCTTATAAACACGTTCCTTCAAGTAACCCCACAGAAAATAGTCCAACGGCGTGAGGTCGGGAGAGCGAGCTAGCCATGCCACCGGGCCATGTGTTCCCATCCATCGTTGAGGAAAATTAGTGTCCAAATAATTTCCTACGATCGCACTGTTGTGTGCTGGAGCACCATCTTGTTGGTAGAACATATTTTGTCTCATATGAAGAGGTACATTTGCCATAAGTTCTGTCAATATGTCTTCTAGAAAATGTAAATAGCGATTGCCAGTTAGTGTCCCATCGTAAAAATGTGGCCCTATTAAACGCCCATCAAGAATTCCACACCAAACATTTATTGAAAAACGCATTGATTATTCGTTTCTCTCAGCCAGTGTGGCTGTTCTGTGGACCAGTATCTGCAATTTTGTGTTGAAACCAATCGATTGTTATGGAATCTACTTTCGTCAGACCACATTATTTGTCTCAAAAATCAGGTTGGTGATCATACTGCACTAGAACCCATGCAATAAATTCAAGTCTCCTCTCTGAATCTCCGGGGTGAAGCTTATGTACGCGCTTAAATTTGTATGCTTTATAATGATTTCGTTTTAAAATGCGTTGCACTGACGATTTTCAAATATTACATTTTGCGGCTATTTCTCTTAAGGAAGATGTAGGATTGACCTCCGTATAAGCAAGAACAGCTACCGTATGTCCTTCATCAGCAACATGTATGTTCCTAGGAAGCGGTATACTTTTATTTATTACGAAAGATCCATGCTCCCTACGATTGTTTCTCCAAATTTTTTAACGTTTTATGATCAGGATGTCTTCTCTCAGGATATTGCTCGCAATACCTTCTAGCTGCCTCCCTCGAATTACTTCCACACAAACCATACACTAACATCATATCGCACTTTTCGGAATTCGAATAATTCATATTCTATCAAAATACAAGGAATAATAATAACTTCAATGAATTTAACAACATAAAGTGACAGAATTTTGTTTAGAAAACAATTGAAAATCAGCATGCTATTCGTCCGAATAGCACATGTACCTACCTATTTGATATTTTCTTTGTTAACGACAGTTGATAAAATACTTAATAGCTTTTATCTCGATAATTTTATAAGTGCCATTGTTAAATAATTTGATTTGAACTGAATATAACTTCAAGTGAAAATTTATTCAAAGATGCGTTTTTAAATAAATGCCTTTTATAAATGTGGATACATTAAAAATAAACCTTTGTATTTATTAGATGTAGTTGATAGCATACATTTAATTGCTATTCGAATAAAAACACATTTTTGTTTGTAGAAAGCTGTTGATTTCATCGCCTACTAGATAAACACTATAAACCACAATTTCTTGCATGGCAAACTTTAGGTCAAGTTTTTTTCGGAAATTTTCCCATGTAAGGCCCATATTAATTTATATGGCTGTAAAGAGAATAAAAGGTACCATCTGAATATTAAAAAAAAGTATACTGTGCTATTTGAAAAAAAAAAAGTTGAATATAGCTGTCATTACACTAACGCACTTCTTGTAAATTGGTTTTTCCTATCGTATAGAGAATTTCTTCCCATTTAAGAATATATATACTTTGTTTTATGTATTGTTAACAATAACGAAGTTACAAGCCTGGAGAGTGAAGTCTGGGACACCTGTATATATTTCGTGACCTTTTTATACTTATCTTATATGATAGATCTCTACCACTAATAGATCTATCATATAAGATAAGTATAAAAGGTCACGAAATATATATATATATATATATACATTTAGGGAAAATATAACTAGATAAATATATAAACAAACATTTTTGTTTATATATTTGTATAGTTATATTTAAAATAACGATATTCTCGCAATAACGACCATTTTTATCATACATTTTTGTTCCCGCCACTTGAAAATTTTATTGTAGTTCATATCTTATCTTCGAGATGATCCCCGTATTTCACATAATCACTTCAAACATCGTATACTTCTACTACTGTTATTATTCGGGGTAACTGGACTTTGCTTACTTACGAAATTTCACACCTATCTACTGTTTGGCACATTTCTTTTTCTGCGCGGAGCTGGCGACCTGGTTTATTAAGAATGATATAATTAACGTAAAACGGGCGCGCTCGCTCGCGTTAAACGGTACATTTATCACGTCGTGGATGCATTTTATTTAATCGGGAGCTGCGTTTGTAAGTCGTCGGATACATCCCGCGATAGACATCCGCTACGTGATTGCGTAATTTCCGCAAAAACTGGAAACGAACGCGTTCTAATAAACCCGTAACCCATTTGACGTTATAAATACGTCGATAGGAGACACGACTATAAGCCCATCGTTTGTCATTTCAGTATGAATAGTCAAATTTTGGATCATTCTGGCATCTCTATAAAACGCATGCAATTGGAGGAAAACATCGCCAGGATTGTAAAAAGCACGAAAAACCCGAGAAAATTATCAAATTTATCTAAATTACATTGAAGGAGTAGGCATCGCTCATTGAAATTTTTCAAAAGTTTCCAAATTTTTCCAAATTAACTACAACTTTATGTCTTCAAAAAGAAATTTGCGTCGAATTCTTTCAATAGAGCGCTGATATCAGGGGAAATAGGGAGTCTAGACCAGTAGTAGCGTCTAGACCAATAATGTGGCAGCATTTAATAGTAAAACAAGGAAAATCGACATCAAAATTGTGTAACTGCAACAGTAACAGGTAGGGGGATAATCCTCAACAGACAGTCACCGAATTGAACCACTTTCCATGGAATTATCGTATGAAGAATGGCGACAATTAAAAGCGAAAGATCACGAGAGAGGCTCTGGTCGAAACCGAATACGCCCGCGGTTAATTAAGGTAATAGTCTCCCTAATGGCGTAACGCAATTATTGGCCTGATAATTGGGCCTAATTGCGACGCGTAATTAATGAAGTTCGGGCTTAGTCAGCGGAAACGCGGCGCGGTTTCTGTAACGAGGCGATGCACGATTGTTCTCGTATTCCCTTTTTTGATGTCGGATACAACATTGTGGATTATGAGGATTTTAGAGTGGATGACTGTCTCTTTTTGCCCGAAGAAAGAGAAAAAGATAAAGAGGAAATTCACGATTTTATGACCAATAAACATTTTTTAAATTTCGCGGGCAGTTTAAGTTAGCAATTCCGGTAATAGTGGACATGCTCGCACAATGCATGCGAATATGCTCACTATTGCCGGAACTACCAACTTAAACTATTCGCGAAATTAAAAACATGTTTACTGGGTGATGTAAAAATGAAAATTTTACGGTAAACGTAAGTGCATCTAACCTTGGTTTAATTTCCGTTACGGTTTGCCCTTTCGAATTTGATGACCGCTCCAACTTCGTTTTTATCCACCATTAAAAACAGAAAAAGGTGCTTGACTTAAATGCTTGTTAAAACTAGACTATTTGACAGGTCGATTTAACATTTGCAGTCAATTGATATGAAAGAGTGGCCAACATAACGACATAAAGTATTTGAGAAAATAGCAACTCCCTAGCAACGATTCTGGAAACTTGTCAATTTTACCCTTGCATATCCCCGCCCAAGTTTCAACGACTGTTCTACATTTCCAAGGTTCAAGAATGCACTACGAAGTCGACGACGGTTCCAGTTGCTGGAAGAAGCAGCCGACGCCTTGAAAATAGCAATTTTGATTATCCCATTTGAAGATCGGAATAACTGCACCAACAACCGACTTGAACGAATACAAAATTATACGTATCAATCTTTGTGGATGACACTTGGAAAAACTGCGTGCTTGCGCGACAATGAGTGTACGTATGGTCGGTAAGACAGATATCTACACGAGAATCAATGGGGACAACGGACGAATACTCGGCCGCCAGATCGCAGCACGTTCGGATTGCAGCGATCGATAATATCGACGGATTCTATCTATTCGAATATTGTTAAGTCCAGACAAAAGAAACGACAAATAATTATAATTTTAAGTTGATTTCTCACTTCCAATCCCCATGGATTGTGCAGTCTGTAGTTTCAGGTAAGTAAATCAGATTCGTTGCAAAACAATAATGCAATAATCTATTATTATTACTGCTTCTGCTATTATTGTCATTTGGTACTTTTATCAGCATTATTAGTATTGTGATCACCAGATATTTAAAGAAAAAGCGTCTTTTATTGCGAAGTAGTTAAACGAGACCTAGATAAATACGTTTCGTTATTTTAAGCCGATTCTGGTTTTTACTCAACTGTTACTGCTAGACCGACGGTGTTAAATATCTTACAAACATACCGATGGCTTATGTCAATATCGGACTTCTTGCGCCGTCTTTGCTTTGAGTCGTTTTTCTTCGAGTTTAACGGCGCGGTTCCGAAACGAACGAGCCTGGAATAAAACATGACAGGTCATAAAAGCTTGCGCGAAAATCAAATACAAAAGTACGAAATGGATTCAGAATCAAGGCGAAAAAGGTTGCTCAAATAGAGAGAGAGAGAGAGAAGGGTAAATAACGGGTGAGAGTGTTTACCAGGGCGTTTTCGCAGGATTTCGCGAATATAATAGTAATAATAATGTAGTAATCAGAAGAAATATTCAATGAGAAAGTGCAAAGTCGTTCTGGACGCATCGCTGTGGTACGCTCTAACATCCAAACGAAGTAAATTTCACCAGTTTTGACGTCAAAGTCGTATTGTACAGTTTCGAAAACATCTGTACACAAAATTTCGTTGAATTTTTTTTTCTGAATTTTCAAAGTGGTACCCCTTGAAATTTTTAAGAAAATCGAAATGGTCGGAAGCACGACTTATTACACATCAAATTAAAGCTCTTCACGTGCAGATTTCGGATTAAATAATTTCGGGTACGAGGGACGGTTTATTGAGGAAATATTCAATGAGAAAGTGGAAAATGGTTCTGGACGAATCGCTCTGGTACGCTCTAACACCCAAACGAAGTAGATTTCACGAGTTTTTACGTTAAAGTCGTATTCTACAGCTTTGAAAACATCCGTACACAGAATTTCGTCTAATTTAGAACGTATTAATTTTTTCTGAATTTTCAAAGGGGTATCCCTTGAAACTTTTAAGAAAATCGAAATGGTCGGAAGCACGACTTATTACACATCAAATTAAAGCTCTTCACGTGCAGATTTCGGATTAAATAATTTCGGGCCCGAGAGACGGTTTATTGAGGAAATATTCAATGAGAAAGTGGAAAGTGGTTCTGGACGAATCGCTCTGGTACGCTCTAACACCCAAACGAAGTAAATTTCACCAGTTTTGACCTCAAAGTCGTATTGTACAGCTTCGAAAACATCCGTACACCGAATTTCGTCTAATTTAGAACGTATTAATTTTTTTCTGAATTTTCAAAGGGGTATTCCTTGAAACTTTTAAGAAAATCGAAATGGTCGGAAGCACGACTTATTACACATCAAATTAAAGCTCTTCACGTGCAGATTTCGGATTAAATAATTTCGGGCGCGAGAGACGGTTTATTGAGGAAATATTCAATGAGAAAGTGGAAAGTGGTTCTGGACAAATCGCTCTGGTACGCTCTAACACCCAAACGAAGTAAATTTCACCAGTTTTGATCTCAAAGTCGTATTGTACAGCTTCGAAAACACCCGTACACCGAATTTCGTCTAATTTAGAACGTATTAATTTTTTCTGAATTTTCAAAGGGGTATCCCTTGAAATTTTTAAGAAAATCGAAATGGTCGGAAGCACGACTTATTACACATCAAATTAAAGCTCTTCGCGTGCAGATTGCGGATTAAATAATTTCGGGTACGAGGGACGGTTTATTGAGGAAATATTCAATGAGAAAGTGGAAAGTGGTTCTGGACGAATCGCTCTGGTACGCTCTAACACCCAAACGAAGTAAATTTCACCAGTTTTGATCTCAAAGTCGTATTGTACAGCTTCGAAAACACCTGTACACCGAATTTCGTCTAATTTAGAACGTATTAATTTTTCTGAATTTTCAAAGGGGTATCCCTTGAAATTTTTAAGAAAATCGAAATGGTCGGAAGCACGACTTATTACACATCAAATTAAAGCTCTTCACGTGCAGATTTCGGATTAAATAATTTCGGGCGCGAGAGACGGTTCATTGAGGAAATATTCAATGAGAAAGTGGAAAGTGGTTCTGGACAAATCGCTCTGGTACGCTCTAACACCCAAACGAAGTAAATTTCACCAGTTTTGATCTCAAAGTCGTATTGTACAGCTTCGAAAACACCCGTACACCGAATTTCGTCTAATTTAGAACGTATTAATTTTTTCTGAATTTTCAAAGGGGTATCCCTTGAAACTTTTAAGAAAATCGAAATGGTCGGAAGCACGACTTATTACACATCAAATTAAAGCTCTTCACGTGCAGATTTCGGATTAAATAATTTCGGGCGCGAGAGACGGTTTATTGAGGAAATATTCAATGAGAAAGTGGAAAGTGGTTCTGGACGAATCGCTCTGGTACGCTCTAACACCCAAACGAAGTAAACTTCACGAGTTTTGACGTCGATGTCGTATTCTACAGATTCGAAAACACCCGTACACCGAATTTCGTCTAATTTAGAACGTATTAATTTTTTTCTGAATTTTCAAAGGGGTATCCCTTGAAACTTTGAAGAAAATCGAAATGGTCGGAAGCACGACTTATTACACATCAAATTAAAGCTCTTCACGTGCAGATTACGGATGAAATTTAAATTTGCCGCGTAATTTTAGGTTGGTAGTTCCACAATAATAAACTTTATATTTTACTAATCATATACTAAATATAAATATATACAGGTGTTCATTTGAAAACTTCCCAGGAGACCTGCATCCAGAACTAATAGAATTATTAGAGAATGCAAAGAAACGTCTGTTTCTGTTTGGAAGGGAAACCATTTTGATTAATATATCATGATATTACCCCCTTAAGCTCCCTTCGCTCTGCCCCCTACATAAAAATATTAAATGAGATGATACCATTTGTGACGCGTCGTTGTAAAGGTATTTTCATTACAAATTCGATGATACACCATACTTTGACATTTCGCCAAGGTTTGGGGGTTATTTCTAAAATAGGGGATAATGTCATGTAATAATACTGATGTATTTTACCGTCAATTACGAAAGTCCGCCGGTAATTTTTGGAAATGGGTTCAAAAAAGTTCCAAAATATGCATTTCTTTTTGTATATGCATTTTACACATTTTTCCATGCTGTAGTAATGAGTGAGTATGATAAAAAGAAGAAAAAAAGGAAAATAAAACACAAACAATAAATACTGCTAGAGCTGAATAATGTTAACATTAAAAAGTACCTAGTTGTAATCACATCACAATGAGTGGTAGTTAATTAAACTAGTGTCCCAGTCAAATCGTGTCATTGTCAGACTACATTTGATACAATATGTAAGCCATGCAAACCCCTCAGTGGCTGAGTGGTAAAACTCGCGCCTCACAGTGCGAAGGGCCGGCGTTCGAGACCCGGTAGCGGCAGAGCGTAGCAGTTTAGAATCCTAAAAAGGGATCTGGACCTCTAATAAGCTGCGAAAATGAAGGAAATGCCACTGGGTGGGCCAGGAGCGGTACGGTATATGCGTGTACATATACGGCTCGGTGGCTCCGAACCCCTACACCGAAAGGTAGAAAGGGTAAAAAGATTAAGAAGAAGATGTAAGCCATGCTTGTCTATTTCTCGACGTATGAATAGTACGAGTATTGCACACAAAGGACAGTTCTATTCACCATTAATACAAAAAAAAAATGGAAAATTTAATTGTTATTCCTTCTTCTTTTGTTCACTCCTGTATATCCATGTCATACATAACAAATTAAAAGTATCGAGAACATCGCACAAATGTGCATTTTTTCTTAAGGGACCTTAGCTGTCTTTTCAATTTCCGAAAGGAAACACCCATTATCCCGGTCGGGGTCGAAGTTTTCCCTTTTCAATCATATCCCCATTTTTTCTGTCTCAAATAAAAAATAACCGTACATTCCTCAGATTGGATTTTAAATTGAAAACAAATAAGAACCCATCGTTTATGAAAGAAAAATATACCTCTTCCCCCTCCCTCCGTCCCCATTCATCTTCGAAATCAAAACGACCTAAAAGAAAAGCGAAATTTAGTTGTTGTTCGAGTTCTTTTGGCCACGCCTGTACATCCAATTTATATATTACAAATTAAAA
The DNA here is from genome assembly GCA_038088585.1 of Chrysina gloriosa. Lineage (NCBI taxonomy): Eukaryota > Metazoa > Arthropoda > Insecta > Coleoptera > Scarabaeidae > Chrysina > Chrysina gloriosa. Next base: position 51,209,638 of record CM076092.1, on the reverse strand, counting down.
GTATAGAGAACATCGCACAAATGCGCATTTTTTTCTTAAGGGACCTTAACTGTCTTTTCAATTTCCGAAAGGAAACACCCATTATCCCGGTCGGGGCCGAAGTTTTCCCTTTTCAATCATATCCCCATTTTTTCTGTCTCAAATAAAAAATAACCGTACATTCCTCAGATTGGATTTTAAATTGAAAACAAATAAGAACCCATCGTTTACGAAAGAAAAATATCCCTCTTCCTCCGTATTCATCTTCGAAATCAAAACGAACTAAAAAAGAAAGGAAAACGACGGTCCGTGTATGGATATATCTATTACGGACTCGTATAACACTGAGTCGTCTCGAAATACGCTTGTTTGAACAAGCGATGATATTTCGAGGAGGAAGTATAAGGTATCGAATTCTCTCTTCTTAAGAGCGCTTTCGTCCGAGTCTTGCGGCTCGGAGGGTTGTTGTTTCAAGAAACAAAGATAGGGGTGTCCGCGTAGGGGAGGACCGGTATCCAAACACACGCTATTAGTCGTTAATAACCGCGCGGGGTGGTCCCGCACATCGTGGTTTTGGCAGAGCGGCGAGATACGTGTGTGGGTTTAATTTATCGTCGCCTTTGATTGTTTTCTTTCCTTTTTTAAAGTTTAATCGAATTTCAACGCTGTCGCCGCGCAGATAGAATTATTCTTCCGGAAATCCTTCGGTGTTCGAAAAATTAGAATTTGAAGGGGCTGGATATGTGATCAGCGAAACATTTCCTTGATGGACACGAGATTATTCGGAGAATAATTACTAAGGTTCGACAAACGCGCGTCAAGACACGTTTGTCGAAAGAAGACGATAGACCTACTTATATAAGCTTGATATATGTCTGCTCCGTCACACGCGTGTGCTTGTTCGCTGTATATAGTGTGTTCTTGCAGCGAACTTTAATAATTACCCATTAGGTACACCTGAAAGAACAAGGCGCCATATGGCTTATCTGAAGATGTCAACTATTGGATCCTTGTATTAAAATTTATCGATTGACAGTGAAAAATGAAGGGGATGAATCCCCAAGAACGGCATCTAACCTCGGCTTGATTTCCGTTGCGATTTTCCTTTCGAAATAGAAAATTTTGATGCCAGCTCGAACTTTGTTTTTATCTGTTATCGTTTTTAACTGTTTGACAGATCGATTTAAAATTTGCAGTCAATTGATATGAAAGAGTTGCCAATACAACGACGTAGAGTGTTTGAAAAATAATAGCAACTCCCTAGCAGCGATTCTGGCAACTTCTCAATCTACCCCCGTATAACGTTTATATCTATTTTATTTCTTCGACTGATACCGCTACCACCTAGTCCTTTATGGAAGGAGGCGATGAGAATCTACTCGTAACATCATGATCACAAGAAGCTCACACAGCTTCAGTAATATTCAAATCCGGTGTCTCGGCTGGCCCGGTTATTTTCCAGGGCATTGTCACCTTGGAAGATATCGTCCTCATCTGGAAATAATGTCTGAACCATAGGATGAGGTAAATCGCTTAGAATATGCTTGTTCTTCTTGGACGATATTTTTCCTTCGAGAAAAATGAATTCGAGTTAAAGGAATACTAAGAATACCGTACGCACCTCAAAACACGCTACGTGGTAATGGTATAAAATGATCATAATATAGTATATAGATTTTTAAATTTGAATTTCCCGCCAGATAGAGGGCGACGGTTGGAGCGGTACGCGTGCGTGATAGGGGAAGTGGTGGTCGGGTTGTTGCGGTTGAATCGGGGTTAATGAATGTATTGTTTGTATCTCGTTAATTGAATATTAAATTGTTATTTGTAAAAAGTATTGCTTTCGTAATGTGACATATAAATAAACGACCATCCTACATCATTTGGAGAAGCTCCTACAATAATAAAACATATGGATATGGATATGGATATGGATATGAGCCAGCATTGGATTAGTCTTTAATAATTATTATTTGGTCATTAATGTCAACATTATCAATTCCAGCTAACACACATGGTGCTATCTCATAGGTTAAGTTCATTGTTCTGTTAGAAACAGAACTGCCACTACTACCGACTCTGTGGCTGATTTCATATCATTCGTTTGCGAATTGTTCTTGGTCTTTCGTTTCCCATCCGGCAAGGCGACAAGAGTTCTGGAAGATTTTCTCAATTAGCTGAAGTATTTTGTGGGTTTTGAGTGAATTTTAGTTATATCGAACTGGATCTCGGACAAGCTAATCGAGAATAGTGGAAGAAATCTGAAGAAAAAGGTGGGCAAATATGCGGTATGATGAATCGTCTGTCCTTTTCACAATGTGATATTATATTACAAAGAAGAACAAAGGACAGATGACTCATCATACCGCATATTTGCCCTGTCTACAGTAATAACTGCAAACTTCACGAGTTACACTGTATTAGACTCTTCGGGAAGATCAGGGTGAAAAGACCTAAATTGCTTATATCTTTTATTGCTTCTACAGAATTTTCGCTCTTAGAATGAGACCATCTTCAGTATAGGCGATTTTGATATTAAAATTCCCACAAAATAATTTGGAGACCCACGTATTTGAATGAGTTTAAACCCTCAACCGCGGCTGACAGACTTATGGTTACTATAAGTCACCATAAGTCTGTCAGTCGCAGTTGAGGTTGGAGTTCTCTCCGGAAGAGATTTAATTTTTAATTAAAAAGAATTTAAGGGTTTAAACTCATTCAAATACATGGGTCTCCAAATTATTTTGTGGGAATTTTAATATCAAGATCGCCTACACTGAAGATCGTCTCATTCTAATATCGAAAATTCTGTAGAAGCAATAAAAGATATTAGCAATTTAGGTCTTTTTGATCCTGACCTTCCCGAAGAGTCTAATACAGTGTAACTCCTGAAGTTTGCAGTTACGTAGTACTCGTTACTTCTTTTCAACTACAGTAATAACTTACAGGTTATATATCTTCCGGTTCTCTAAACAATTTAGTCGTACTTCGGTGAGGTAACATCGATTTACACGGTAGGTTGCTAGGTTTAAATTTTACTCGTCTGAATTAAATTTCCTAATTTGTTAAAAGAAAATCGTCTATATTGTGGTCAATTTTTTCAAAAAGCGCGCGTCAGGTTAACCAACCGATGCGGATTGGTGAGAATGGTATGGGAATAGTGGTGTAGAACGTTAACTAAAAAGTAGTTTGGAATAAAACGTGTATTATTAAGAAAAAGAGTGATACGAGTCCGGTTCCCGACTACCATATAATCTGTTATTTGGACGTAACAAGGGTTTAACGTAGTTAGATGAGATCACGCGTGCCCCATTCTGTGTTCGTGTTTTGTAATCATATTGCATCAGTCAGTGTATGCGCACTTCGATGGATGTTTGACGGTGTCAACAAAGATTTCCTGGATATTATCTTTGTAAAACGCATCTCCTTATGGTGTGGAGAGAACTTACTGACCATGCAAGTGATTGCCACTTCTGTATCATTAAAACAGGAAGGTATTCACAAAAGCAAAGGGACAAAATTGAGCATTCACATTTGCCTTCTGCACGAGAACTAGTTCCTCATAGCTAGAAATTACCGGTGCCGATTGCGCGTTTAAAATTTGGCAACGGTATGTTTCCCGATGTTTCTAATTCGTCATCATGTCTGGCAAACAGCGGTAATTACGAAATAAGTTACGACAATCTACATATACACATAACTACTCGCATACAGCGTACTGACTAGAGTGGGGAGTCCGCGATGCTGTCGTAACTTATTTCGTAATTGTACGCTGTTACCGCTGTTTATCCAGACTAGTGTACTGAGAATTTAATTAATTATATTACCAAGATTGCAGCGGCGTAGCTCTTACTTATCGATATCATAAAATGCATGAATTATAACAAATTATATTTACAAGATTTTAGAAATATTTGACATAAATTGAATATAAATACCTATTGTGTTGTGTGTGTGTCAGTATGTAATTGGATCCCCTGTTAAATTCTTTCTTCAGTGCAGCTATATTTTCTATGGATTCCCTCTCTTAAATTCTTCCTGGTAAAGACTCTTTTATTTAATGTTGCTTCCTTTAAAACCCTTTTAGTCCAAATATATAAATAATTCACCTTCAACGCAGTAAAAACGTACTTATATGATTTTTCTATCTTGTCATTCCCCGTCGTTAACCAAACATTCCCTCTTTTTTTCGGAAACCAGGAATACACTACATTATTTCTCCGTTGTCCAGATAACTAGCTATTTAATATTTACCATGGAAAACACTTCATAATTGCGTGACGTTGTTATAGAGATCTATATTGTTGATGTCCAGGTATCCTTGGTTTTTTTATATCTAGTGGTTATTTGGCATTCCTGTCATGTGAAGATGTTGAATGTATGTGTTTGAATGGTTACAATGCTTTCCTATCTTTTAATCGATGCTTTCTATAATGATTAATAATTTTATTTCTAGTTCCATTTTTTTATCTCCCATTAAACATCTCTGGCTGAACTTAAAATAAGAGGCTAATACCCGTAGGGTAATCAAATGCTTAAAAGGTGGTGTGCGTGGTATCGAAAAAATAAACCGAATGTCATTTAAACATAAACATCCATAACCCCAACATTTGCTGTGAATTTTTATATATTGAATTGTAATTAATGATATATTAATTAGTTGTAAAACCATGTGAAAATTAATATACTACGCTAGTCATGACTACTTGATCCACTACTTCCTGAGAACACAGGTGGTGACCCTACATTTTTACCAAACTACCAGCGAACCACGCTTAATAACTCAGAATGAATTAAATGATTTGGTACTTCTTGGCTCCAGACTTCAACAGATAGATTAAGTGCAAGTGTTTCACTTTGCCGAAAACGGAATACTACATTTTCAGGTTTGTATAAAATGAATTTTTATTTTGGGTGGCTTGTAACTATCCCACATATTTTCACAATAATTTAAGTTCCACACGCGCGAAAATATTCAAAATAATCAGCAGGAAACGGATATAATTTGCCACCTAACGTTGAGTAACGCCGTTTGCCGGATTTTCTGTAGCGCTACCTCTATGTAAAATTACGTACTTTTGTCGTTACTCGATAGATGACGCTGAGGCGACACATTTTTACAGGTATCTACATTACGAAATTAAAAATAAATAAAAATCTCTTTAATTAGCAGGTTGCACGCTTTTAATGGAATGTATATGTGTGATGTGGTAATGAGAAGAGGGAATTTGAAAAAATTAACTTCAGATTAAGACTTACGAAGTTAGAAATCTGTATTTTCCCAAAATTGTTTCCTGCCAACCAGTGGCGGCGATGGAAGGGAGTATTTTCAAGTACATATATTTAATAATTACCGTGTAGACGTTTCTTCGTTTAAATTTCATGGCAATTTATTTATGCGAGGGTGATTTAAATATAAACGGTAATTTTGCTACTGCAAGCAGCAAGCAGTTTCGAGCTGAGTAATGGAGTAGAGGGTTGATGTGTGTTAGGAAGAGGTGACCAGCTTAGTTAGTTGTTCTGTTCTGTTCTGTGCTCAGTATAGCCATGAATGAAAAAGAGATTCCTTCGTCTGTTGTATTATTTTAAAGTTTTTAACCAATGAAGGAGTTACTTGGAGATTTTAACTAGTTTGCAGACACAGCTTGGGAACGCTACACTGTCCCAGAACCGAATATTTAGTGGGGTCAGGCAATTTAGGGGCGGTCGAGAAAATATACAAAACGAAATTAAGGAGGTGAAGTTGCACAGTTAGCAGCATCCGTACCGTTCGAAAGCTTATCGAAGGTGATCGCCGGTTCAATATTCAAAGAATCGTGTCAGAAGTGGGTATCAGCATTGGAAGTGCTCACATCATTATCAGTAAATATCTTGGTTTTAGAAAAATTAGTGCCCGAGTGGAGCCCGAGGTTGTTGACCGAAAATCAAAAGCAGGTCAGGTTGGAGATCTGTGAGGGACTTCTGAATCGATTTCGGCAAGAAGGGGAAGATTTTTTGAGGCGCATCGTCATATGTGATGAGAAATGGGTGTATCACTACACCACGGGATCAAAAATGGCGAGTAGGGAGTCTCTCAGCCGAGAAAGTTCTCGCAGTATCAGTTAAAATGCTTTGCACGAACTCGTACGAGATGTTTAGTTCTTCAGAAAACTCTCGAATAATCAATCGCCTATTTGAACGAACCATTTTTGCCACTTGTCGGATGGCCCGACCGTCTTCAGCAGAAACGGTCTTCAGAGCCACCATATTATCGCTATACACACGGATTTAAACATTTCACGGGTTTCTTTGGCACTTTCCTCCAACTTAAAACAAAACTTAATGTTAAAGCGTTGTTCGAAATCCATGATGCGCAACGGACAGGATGAACACGATAAACGAGTGCATGATAAGTAGTAATCATAATCATAAATCATAAATCTTTATTCAATGTAATAAAAACATTACATGAGCGTCGGAATAATGTCCAATGTATGGAACTACGCTGGACCTCTTCCGAATTTTAATGTCGTGTCTTGCAGTAAGTGGAGACAAGCGGTGAAGGGATAGTGTTGATACGGTTTATACTACTTAATGATAATTTATCATGCACTCGTTTGTCGAACCTTAGACATCACTCTTCCGGCTCGAAAAACCGACCGATAAGTTACAACTTGTCAACAATTCCTGCTTTAAAAATTCAGTCAATGTATTTTTTGATCAGACCTTGTATGTACGATCATTACAACGAACATCAATAAAACGGAAAAGAAGGGCTTGGACACGACATCCGCGGTTGTCACAACTTGCGTATTCTCAAGCGCAAGATAACTACGCGTCTGATTAGGGCATAAAATAATTTAATCATCTCCCAAAAAATATGAAGGATCCGAAATTTCCAGGTTTCACGAAAAAAAAACATGAAAAAACACAAATAGAGAAAAAATATTGCATCCTCAATGAGTTTCTAGGTAATAAGGTCCTCTTACAATCTTTTTTGTATTTTTTAATGCATCAATACACGAATTATTATTATTATTATTATTATTATTATTATTATTATTACTTATCAAGACGTCTAGCAAATTGCATGTGGTACGCACGGAAGTCGAAATGTTACAGTAAGAATCCTTTCACAATAATGTTAATGTTAATGTTAAGATGTTAGCGGTAATGGTAACTTTAAGGCAGTTCACAATAATGTTAATGTTGACGTTCAGAGATTCAGAGGAGTATTTTGAAAATTCGCGGTTGTAATTGGGACGATCAACATTTCAAAATAGTTAGGTTAGATAGTTATCGCGCATGCTCCAGAACTTTGTTTGCGGTAGAGAACTATCATATAAGATTTCATTGGTATGTAGATGTAACCATTAAGAAATCCAAAATACTTTTATAATGTTAATATGATGATTTAACATTACCATTAACACTAACATTATTGTAAAAGGACAGTCCTCGTTATTTTTTAATTATTCTTAATAAGGTTAACAGATAACATATATACTGAAAGTTAAGCCATTCTGCAGAGAACTTTTTGAACATAATTACTTACCACTAAGGTCGTAAATGGCGCTGTATCAAACCGATCTAAAGATAAGGTTGTCGTAAATCAAAAACTAATTTCATTTGACTTCTTATTTCTACGTAAAATATGGTTTTAAAATCTTACATAACAAAATACACAAACGTGATTATTGCATCATTTAACTAGTACCATCATTATTGCTACTTACATATGTACAAAAACTTCAGATCTCTCAACACAACTATACAAAAACCCAGCTAGTAATAGCGTCTACTCTACGTAATATATCCCCGTGTGTATAAACATTATAAAAGTTAGAGAAACGGGCACGTGGCACTACTACATGATCATCATCATATTCAGGGTTCTATCAGTCTTCTTCGTATCAAAGGAAAAGAATGGTAAAACTCAGAATAATAGTTAAGAGAAGTTATATGTAATGGTAAGTATATAATATAGAATAGACTACAAATCATCCGAAACATATAAAAAGAAAGTTTTAAAACAAACTTATCGACACGAATAAAATGTCTTATTTCCAAGCTATATATCTACAATTAAATAAAGCTACCTAAATAAATCCTAGTTACACATCTACTTATCTCACAACCACCTAAAATCGCATCCTAAAGAAGTATTGTAAATAATACTGGATTATCTCGAATCGAAAAATATAAACTTGAAAATTTCAACATTACAACAAAACAAAAAAGATATTATACGCATGGAGTAACGCTGTTAACCGAATCGTAATGCGCCGGTAGGGTCAACAAGGCATCCTCGGCCGTCCTACCCACCGCGCAATTGACCGGTTTGGCTCTGTTGGTATCGACGCAATCGATAGGCATCTTGATAGTCTCCATGGTGTAAGTGTAACCGTGCAATGTTAACTTGATGATCGTATGAAGGGGGACGTGCACGTACGGCACCTCCTCCGGTTCGGTCTCCAAGAAATACGCCAAAACGCATCGCAAAACGGCCTGGTGGGATATCGTCAAGATATTAGTTTCGCACTCCATCTGGAAGAGGACCGGTACCAATCTACGCATGACGTCCAAGTACGATTCGCCCTGCGGGTACCGGTAGCGGAGCTTTTCGCAATCCCTCAAGGCCAATTCCCGCGGGAAATGTGCCGCTAGCTCTTCGTATGTCAAGCTTTCACAATCGCCCTGTGGAAGATACAAGAAAAAACGGTTAGATGGGGGAAGATGCGGGTTTGGGACATGCGGGATGCTTACGGAGTAGATTTCGTCCAATTCCGGAAGATGTTGCTGTGGGACTTGAATGCCGGCGGCCGTGGCTATGGTGCGCTTCAAAGTTGAAGTCCACACTTGTAACGATGGCAAGTTTAAGGCTTGGATGTGTTTAGCCAAAGCTTGGCCGTAGAGGCGACCGCGTGGTGATAGCGGGGCGTCTCCTCCGATTCTACCGGTGACGTTGAATTCGCTCTCACCGTGCTGTAAGTAAGAAATTAACGAAATTACATGTCTGTGGTGTTCCCATGGCATCGATTGCAAGGACCGAGGGACAATATTACTAGCACTATATCACGTGGGTAAACTGCTAACCACATGCTGCCAAGTGTTTCGCCAGCAACGAGGCTAGCATCTTCAAACAAAGATGACGGTCCCATGCGTTGCTCGATTCTTATTGATTTACTGTTAGTATAAGCAATAAAAGATAATGATCCCTTCATTACCAACACATCTATAGTAAGTAAGTGACGGGTTTCAGGTCAGTCTCTAAGTAGTCTCCATGCAGCCGTGATGTAGTTTGTTATCACTTTAAATACAACTATTCTTGATTAACCACATTGCGTATAATAGCCAGAAACCATTAAATATATCAACATTTACTATAGGAAAGGAAATTTTGCCTTCTGAATGAGCGTTTAGTAAATAGAAGAAATTTCCGTGATACGTGCCGCCAGCGTAAAGAGGGACGCGTTTATGAAAATTGAGATGATGTGGGTAGCGCTCTTCGGAATAATTTTTTCACCCCTTGTACGTAAAAAACGTATGGCCCCGAGTTGTTGAGGGAAAATTTAGTTTGCATGAATAGAATTTCAGAAATCGCGGATCATTCGGTAAGAGACGGTTCAAAGATGTTAGCCTCGTTGCTAGCACAACACCGGATTTAATTAAACAATTGTGTGGCGCGGCGTTTACCGAAGTGATATAGTGCCAGAATTTGATATGGTTGAAGATATTGTCCACGTGTCAAAACCGAATAACTACTACCAACGTGAGAAAATTAATAAAAATGAATAAATATCTATTATAATCAAATATTACCAATTTAACAACAAGAGCGCGGACATACCTAACTACAACAGCGACGGTCTGTACTTTGCTTACGTTAAGAATGCAGCGTGGGCATAAAATTCTCGAATTTTATTGGCTTATAACTTGAATTGCTCAGTTTGTACCAATAGCCAGTGGCGGGCGCATAAAAGTTTACACATAAAATAAGAAAATGGTCGTCTTCGACATAGTATTTACGGCAGCGTACATGTATACACAACAGATCTCATTGAGATTCGCAGTTATACTACCCGCCACTACTCTTTGAAGCTTGTGAGCAACTCTAAGAATGACTAATCTGGGCAAATAGCGGTAACAAGGTACGAAATAAGTTACGACAGCATCGCCAGGGGCTGTTTTCGTAAATGTATGCTACTCGACTCTTGGAGCTAGTTAAATTTGATATTACAGCCACAGATGCTGTAGAAGAACAAGGAAAATGTGCCTCAACCTGAAAATCAGTCAACAAAAATATCTACAATGACAGGTAAACTCCTTCATCCTTAATCATTGCAAAAATTGCAAAATTTAAAATTGTACAATAGCTAGATGCTAGTTTTATAGAAGTGAGTCTGCAGGATTACCTGCTCAAAAATCTCTTTTTCAGAGGTTACACATTGAAAAGTTGAATGATTAGAAAATAATTGAATGCCAAAATTGATTTGGGGTCCAGTGGACCCGTGTGGTAGATAAAAGGTTAAGATGTTACTTAAAATTAAAATTGCTGTCAATTTAATTTTAATTTTCTCTAATTTAAATTAATACTCAAAAATACTTCTTTGTTTATCACATCACACAACATCAACGACGCCTATATTACAAAAATTGTAGCACATCTGACATAGCACTTGGTACTTGTCACTTTGTGTAACATAACCTTACTTATCCGAGATTTTGTCCTATGTTGATTGTGTCTCGGTTCAGAGCGCCCCCTACTGCACTTTTAACGTGAACTTAGTATAGTACCCCGACGCCGCTGGTTTGATGCTGTAGTAGCTAGGTAACTTAATAATTACAGTTTATGTCCTCTCAAAAAATCCCCCAAATATTTGAAAACTTACCCTACTAAAGTACAAAGTTTGCTGCGTCGGTTTCGGCACCGATATAGAAGCCAAAATCTTGCTCTCCTTCACCCCCATAATTCCATGAGCGACTACACCGCCGTGACCGGCATCCAACAATTTCACCATCGGCGACGGCAATTCCCATTGGCTTCCCAACGAGGGCGACTCGTATTGCGCCTTGTAATGCGCCATTTTGTACGTCAAATCGGTCAGGGCGTCCTTGGTCGCCATATCGCGATAATCGACGCTGTACTTCAGGATATCCTTGAAATTCTGCTCGAGGATTATGGGATCCTCGCAGACGCACTCGATGAACATCACGCGGAAACCGAACTGTCCGTTGATGAGGTCGTAAATTTCCTGACGCTGAGCGCGCGAAACGTTGGGACCGTCTAAAATGGCTACGGAGTGTTTGGGCTCCGTTAACCACTCGGCGGCGTCGTTCAGGGCTTCCCGGAAGCTCTGTTGGCGGATCTGCCACGCCGGGAGGTTATCGGCCCGGAACATTTCATGGGACGAGTATTTGGTGACGTGTTTCCGGCGGTAATCGCTTATGTCCAAAACTGAAAAAGAAAATGAGATCAAAGTATGTTGAATGTTTTGTTCTAAAAGCGTAACAAATATAAAATAAACAAAATCGTATCGTCCGGGAGAGGTATCCTGAAAAACTTTCCAAGATGTGTTTCGAAACGTTATAGACCATTTTGCCTAAAACTGGTGGCGCGAAAAAATATTAGAGATATGTTTCGAAACATTTGTACAATGTTTTTGTACTTTCTAACAATCGGATTTATAAAAACTTGTAATTATAAAGATTTATTTGGAAAAGTTCTTCAAGATGTGTTTCGAAACGTTATAGTATATTTTTGCCCGAAACTAGGGGGAGAAAGAGAGTAATAGATATTTGCAAGAGTCTTTAGAGGTATGTTTCAAAACGTTTGTACAATGTTTTTGGTTTAACATTCTAACAAGTACGTTTATAGCAACTAATAATCGCCTAGATTTATCTGGAGGAATTTCTGAAGATGTGTTCCGAAACGTTATAGACCATTTTGGCCACAACTGGTGGCGGGAAAATAAATATTAGAGATATGTTTCGAATTGTTTACACAATGTTTTTGGTTTTCTAACAGGTACATTTATAGCAACTAATAATCGCAAAGATTTATCTGGAGGCATTCCTGAAGATGTATTTCGAAACGTTATAGAAAATTTTTGCCTAAAACTGGTGGCGCAAAAGAAAATATTAGAGATATGTTTCGAAACGTTTGTACGATGTTTTTGTTCTAACAATCTAACAAATATATGCGTAAAAATCAAAAATCGCGAAGATTTATCTGGAGGGATATGTCTTGAAATGTTATAGAACACGTTCGTTCAAAAATACAGAAAATAATAGATCGAGTAAGAAGAAGAATTCCTCTATTCTTCGAGATATGGTTCGAAGCATTTTCATACAAAAATACGTAGTATAATTCGTTCGTAAATAAAACCAAATAAGTGTTAATTGGGAACATTCACGCATTTATTATCACTTTCTAGTTTTACCGATATAACAGTAATCGACAAACGATTCTAACGACTTCCGTTATGGGATGACAATACGTCAATTAATCATGTAACAACGATGGTGTCTATACGTAATTTTTTTAAAGGGAAAAAGTAGAGCGTAACCGATAATAAATCACCCAAAAAACTAAATTTACAAAATCAACGATAACAAAACAAAATGCCGCAATAAATAAGCTACATATGGCTATGTATGTATCTGGCAATAATTGTGCAATATAAATCTGGAGATTAAGTTCAGAGATTCTAAAGTTTATAGAACGATTATCACATTTGGCATTGCGATTCTGATAACGTAAAATTTTCCATTGAAAAACATTGGGGAATGTAATAGGAATTTTTGATCGCACACTGAAAAATAACCCACTTATTGTTAGTGTAGGTGAATGATAAAACGGGCGCCTCCCAATGAGAAGGTCCGGTGTTCGAATCCCGGTCGGGGTGGAGCGTAATAGTTTAAAATCCCAAAATGGATCTGTCGCCCTCTGATATGCTACGATAACAAGCAAGAACCAATAGGCGGACCGGGAGAGGTACGGTATACGATCGTATACGGTACGGTGGCTCCGAACCTAACACCGAAATATAGAAGTGGTAATTGATTAAGAAGAAGAAGATAATGACAGAAAACTGAAAATTATGTCAGGAACCTACGTTCCAAGCACTCAACGAATCGCATCAACTCGCTGCATGCCAATCCCGCGGGTGGAGGTTTAGGCTTTTTGGAGGGATGGATCAATTCACTAGTTCATGGTAAGTATAATCTTCTCATCACCTCCTTAATCTTTCCTCGCTCTACTCGTTAGAATTAGAAGATATTTTAGTTGCAATTATCGAAGATGCATTTTGTTTAATGCGTTCGTATCTATACCTCACCGTAGTAATGAGTCGTGCACAAAGTGTAATTTTTTCGTTGTCCAACGTCATTTACTTCAGTATTATAAATTAACTATTTTAGGGCGCTCCACAAGGAAAAAATTGGGGAATTTACGTCGGCTGAGCGGAGGACAGGCAAACGATTGGTCCTTCGCATTCTATAACGCCATTCTCGTATGTGCGATTTAAATGATGGCGAAACGTCAACGCGAAAATGTGGAGGAGCCCCATCGTGCATAAACCACATCTATAATAGGGATGCAACTGATTTCTCCTCGAAGTTCGCCGCACTATTGAACGAGGCAAATTAAGTTGCGCTGAGATTTTGGCGAGTACTTATCCTAGGATCATCCTCTACCAAATTTAACAATGCTTCTTCTGCGTGAATATTCCCTCCACGACCATCACGCCGACTTCGTCGTGGTTGCAGGGGCACCTGTACCGTGTGCACGTTGAACAAAAGCAAGAAACGCTTGTGCTACCGGTAAATTTATATTAGGAAATCGTCTTGAATTATAAAATATTTTCTCTTCAATCACACAATAATTATACAGGGTGTAACTGTGTAAATGGTTAAGAAGTTGTCCAAAGGTAGATAATTAAAATATATTCAATATTTGCTTAATAAACGTAGGGCCCCAAGATATTTATAATTACAGTTTTGAGTCCCGCCATTAATACAATTGTAGCCATTTTCCAATACGACTAATGATCAGATTAATGATCGAGTAAGCATAAATAATTTATGAGACTTTCTTTGTTTTCGTGACTTTACATTGTTTACCAAAAATAAATCTTTTTGAAAGAAAATATTACCAATAAAAATCAACGAACTTTCCAAATATAGGTCACGTTTATGCAACGACAGCGAAATAAAACATTTGTTTATTTTTCTGTAATAGTGACAGAGACAGAGAAGCATTATTCACTTGCCGATAATATGCTATTGACTGGCAGCGCTATTTCCATGAAACGATTGCTTACATTGTAGAATACCCGAATACTGACTGAATGCCCGACTATTTATTTCGATTTTTAAAAATCCCTTACTTCTCAAATAAACGTCCACGAGGAACACAGTACCGTAATGTAAAAATGTAGCGGGGCCAAAATTTTATTAAAATTAAGCAAAAGCGTTTCGCGTGATTTGCCATTGTTTTTGCTGATTAATCTAACTATACCATACCAGCTTTACCGTATTAATAAATTAACCATTTTCACAGTCCCTGCATACTTCACCGATTGCGCCTTACCTTTTGCAATATCCCCTGTGAAATTTAGATACCTAGCGAGTCGATGAGCCAGAAGCGATTTTCCACGCCCTGGAAGACCCACCATGGCCACCAATAGCGGAGCATATTGACGTAGGGCAGGTTTCTTGTATGTTGGCACAGCTGAAACAAATCGAATTATTTTTAATTAATTTTATTGGCAACCAAAAAAGTACCTAAAAATACTTCGCAGAGTACATAGTAATTTCTTTGGTTGGTTGTTCGAAAATGAAAAGACATTTTAAGATCTTAGCTGCCCGAACAGTTCCAACGTAATTTAGCCAGGGGTGTACGTTGGAATTATTATTAAGTAAACCGGTGATAATAAGTACTATAGATAAGTTGTTCTTGAATCGTGCTAAGTAAACACTTTCTAGAAGGAACTGTTTTAAAGCAACGAAAGCGGCTCGGCGTATTCGTAGTTGACGTGGCTGTAGTTAGTATTGCATGATCGAATAGAAGTTTCGAAAGTAGCAAATAATCTAGTTTTGATCTGTTAATTTTTTGAAGCTTATTTTAATTACGTGCGTTTATAATGGAGATAATTTACGAATTCAAGGTCGTCTAGTATTAATCGTACGATAATCCTACGTTAAATAAATACATAAATATAGAATGCCAATAATTTTAATCGCAGATAAGTCATCGTGTGACAATTTTTTTGTGAGGTGTGTACTTTTAGTTTTTCAAATTTGCATCCGATTAAATAATCAGGCAAACATTGACTTTTTCCTTCATTCCCCCAAGATATACGTGAATAAATGAGAGGCTAGTCTTTATCGATTTTATTTTTAAGGATCTGGCGATACCCTTCGCAACACAGATCCTTAGCGTATAATCTAAAAATATAACAATTTGTTTGTTCACAATCTCAAAGTTTAGGTCACTACACCCGGGGAGGGGGCATTCACACATTAATAAAACCAAATCCACAGACAAAACTTTGGTTCTATAATTAATAATTTTCAAAAGTTATTTATTTAACGTTAATCAAGAAAACTCCAGTGTATGTGATTGCTCTATCGAGGGTGCCTTAGAACACGCTAATGTGGCGTACCGAAATTTGAGTCAAAATCGTCAAAATTATCTCAGAAAAATTAGAAACATCAATAAAAAATCTCTTTAATTGCAAAACAATACTAGCCTCCAACACAACATTATAGTTAGCAGTGAAATATACCGTAACTTATCGAATTCAAATAGAAGAAAAGTCAAACAAAATAAAACAAAATTTGTAAGAAAAATATTTTCGTACCACCCCAAGAAAGCGCGAAATTAGTTTTGGAGTTTCGCAAGATTCGCTGGAAACATTTGGAGAACCTCTGACAGTATGCGACCGGCTTGGATGTTTATCATTTAGACGTAGAAATGTAAACCCTAGTAAAATTCGGGTCAAGTTCATGTTTTATCATGCTGTAAATCATATGTGTCGAAGAGTTTTGAACAAGTGATTGAAAAATAAAGGGAAATTTTTACAATTTGGAGGGTTTGACTAACGCCCCATTTTTGAATTATATTTTGACAAATCTGCCAGGATATATAATTCGGTGCAAGTTTCATTATGCAATGTAAAATATATGTATCAATGAATTGTGTGCAAGAATACCTACGTCTTCGCTTCTCTGTGAGTTACCTGTGTACCGTTGTTCTGTCGGTGTTAAATAAAAACACACAAACGAAAAAAAACACTAATGAACCCATGGACGAGAAGTGTGTGTTGCTGGCTTTTCCTTTTTCGAATGTGAATTACGCAAATGATATATAAGTAACATTTGCTTCATTATGAAAGTATATATAATGACAATGGCTAATCGCTACAATCACAAATTGCATGAAGAGGAAGGAATAACCTCAAAGTTATAATTTTTTTGTTCTAATTGGTTGATTTTTTTTTATTCGTAAAAGTTTCTTTCGGGGTTTGCCACTATTTGATATTGACGTTTGATATCAACATCTTCGATTTCAGTACTCCTGAAGGAAGAATTTGTATTATTGACTGAATTAGTTTCAAAATATATAATCGGTGCTTAAATTACGATTTATTGACATTTGCCATTTAATATTTTCTCTAAAATGGTAAAGTTATATATCTCGAAATTCACGGTTGCGAAAGTCATCAGTCGGTCAAATAACTTCATCGTTAAATCTTGTCGTACATATGCAAACCTAATTTTGTTGATGTGGGGTTGCTTTCCGTTGACGGAAAATTTTGCCGAAGACAACAAATACGTCTGTGTCGGTAATAACAGCAAGTGACAACTTTTCGTTAAAAGAAATCGATCGTCCTTTGACACATAATGAGACCAGATAAACAGGACAATGTCCTAGTCGTAAGGAACAGAAGAAGAAGTAGAGATAAAGGAATAAGCACAATGACAAGAAGACGCAGAAGAAGAAGAAAAATTAATGTTTACTGCAGTATATTGTAGTATAGTAATTCTCAAATGGTTAATTACCATTAGAAAATCCATAATTTATTACAATTCAATATATCTAAATTCACAGTTAATGTTGGGGTTATGGTCTTCAATTGTCATACGGTTTATTTTGGGGTTCTATTTATACCTATTCGACACCACGCCCACCACTTTTTGAGCATTTTATTACCCTACGGGTGTTAGCTTCCTATTTTAACTACAGCCAGAGACGTTTAATGGGAGAAACAAATGTCACTAGAAATAAAATTATTAATTATTAGAAAAAGCATGGATTAATAGACAGAAAAGCATTGTTAACATTCAGACACATACGTACAACACTTTTACATTATAAGAATTCATAAAAAATTACTGGAAATATCCAAGGATACATTGACATTCAATACAGGTTTCTATAACAGCGATATACCTCGATGAACTGGAGTCAAGGTGAATTAAAGTTTTCGTTTCGTGGACAACTATAAATAAAGCATAAATAAAGCAGTATAGTCCTGGTTTCCTAAAGAAATAAAAAATTTTTGTTTGGTTAACAACGAAGAAAATTGACAAGATAGATAAGTCAATAAATAAGTAACATATATTTGGACTAAAAGGGTTTTAAGAAGAAGTGCCAGTGAATAAAAGAAGCGGACCGTACCAGAGAAGATGGAATCTAAGAAGGGGACGAATCCATAGATATTAAAGGTGCTTCGAGAATAGAAGTTAAGAGAGGAGATATAGGAAGAACCATCTTCGAAAAAGAAACTTACACTTACACACACACACAACACTAGGTAATTATCTTGACTTTATGTTAAATATTTCTCAAAATTTATAAATGTAATTTGTTATAATTTATGCCTTTTATATCATTAATTAAGAGCTAGGCCGATGCAATTCTGAAGCCACCACTCTTAATTAAACATAATGAGAATTCCAGATGGCTAAAAATAATAGATTCAAGTATGGTATGCCAGCACAGTAGTAACAAAAAAGTCTGTCATCATTCACTACACACAGAACAAAAGTCAAGAATGAAATAAACAGAATCAAACATGTACTTTTTAGAAAAATAATTTTAGGATTAAATTTACTTAAATTGAAGAATTTGCCCTATACAACCTTTGATCATTCGTTCTGAATTATCGTCCAATAAATTAGTTCCTGAGGAAACGATTGTACAACGCCTCATCAAATTTCCAAATTATAAAACTCATCCCAATTTCTTCCATCGTCCTTGCATTTATGAACAATTTATCCACAACTATTATCACGATCCAATAACAACAAGTCCACGAGGAATTTCAAAGCATAGCAACTGCCGCTTCGACTCTTTTGCAACTTCGTTGCTAAATTTGGACGCGCTATTTATAAAATTATTATCGACGCGGATGCCCCTGCGAAGATCCGGTCCAAAATCTATGATACGATTGGCATTTCGAAACGTCCATAAATCACGCCCGGAATGGCAATCGAAATTTGGTTTTGCAAAAAAATAATCACAACAGTCGGCGCCGTGGCGTCATTATCATATTGGTAAGGTCAAAACTTGAACTATTCTCATCTCATCCGTGACGTAATCAATATCTTTTCAAAACAACAGCGATACATTGTTATCATCATCAACGTTATGGATTATCTACATATGTACATACATCACATACAAGGAATTCTAATTTTAGCGCATTTTAAACTTGAAAACTACATTCTATTGTTTGGCTAAATGAAGATATATTTTGGGCGATCCTGGATATTTCTGAACGTCGACGTCGTAAATGTTATACATCCATATGCAAGTACACAGATTGAATGTTTATTAGGGACCTTGAAATAAAATGAAAATAAAGTGTGTGCTTGTAATAATACATTTGCCAGTAGCACATAATTTATAACGACTTTAATTGCTTCGTTCGATAATTCGAAAATATGCTTTTAAGTAAATAAGCATGTTGGAGAATACCATTTTTACGATAATTATGCAATTTTCTTCTGTTATGTCATTTCTTTCAATCATAGAGAAACGCGATCCACAATTGCAAGGAAAATTTTCTTTGGATTTTACAGCTAATTGATTAAAGCAAAAATCTAAATGACTACAAAGCGATTTAGATCGACTTTATTAGGTGCGTTATTGGGCAACTCGCGAAGTAGCTGCGCAACAGTTTACTAAGCAAGCACAAATTGTATAATCCTCTCCGTAATAATTCGCAATGTGCAATTTGTGCTTGCTTAGTAAGCCATTGCGCAGCTACTTTTCGAGTTGTCCAATAACTAAGCTGGGCAAATAGGCGGTATGACCAGTGTAGTATAGTAAGACTCGAATGGTTAATTACCATTAGAAAATTCATCATTTATTACAATTCAAGATATCAAAATTCACAGTTAATGTTGGGGTTACGGTCTTCAATTGTCATACGGTTTATTTTGGGGTTCTATTTATACCTTTTCGACACCACCCCCACCACCTTTTGAGCATTTTATTACCCCACGGGTGTTAGCTTCTTTATTTAGCTCCAGCCAGAGACGCTTAATGGGAGAAACAAATGTCACTAGAAATAAAATTATTAATTATTATAAAAAGCATAGATTAAAAGATAGAAAACCATTGTAAACATTCAGACACATACATACAACCCTCTTACATTATAAGAATTCATAAAAAATTACTGGAAATAACCAAGAATACATCGACATTCAATACAGGTTTCTATAACAGCGATATACCTCGATGAACTGGAGTCAAGGTGAATTAAAGTTTTCATTTCGTGGTCAACTTAGAAATAAAGCGGTGTAGTCCTGGTTTCCAAAAGAAATAAAAAGTTTGTTTGGTTAATGACGAAGAAAATTGACAAGATAGGCAAGTCAACAAATAAGTCGATAAATATATTTGGAATAAAAGGGTTTTAAGAAGAAGTACCAGTGGATAAAAGAACCTCACCATACCGAAGAAGATAGAATCGAAGAAGGGGAAGACTCCATAGAAATTAAAGGTGTATCGAGAATAGAAGTTAGGAGAGGAGATATAGGAGGAACCATCATCGAAAGAGAAATTACACTCACACACACACACAACACTAGGTAATTATCTTGATTTTATGTTAAATATTTCTCAAAATTTATAAATATAATTTGTTATAATTTATGCTTTTTATATCAGTAATTAAGAGCTAGGCCGGTGCAATTTTCTTTAAGAAATTTAACTAAATTCTCACCAGTCATCCGACCTTTTCATAATGTAATATTGCATTACAGAGGACAATGTACAGATGACTCATCACACCGCATATTTATCCAGTCTACCAATAACGCACCAAAAAATAACGAAACTTTCCAAGATGATAATTTTCTAAACTTCCCAAAACGAGGAAATTTGAAAAAGAAATCTACAAGACTTGGTTACGAATAAGGAGGCTTATAGAAAGGTTTAAAGTCGAAAATCGCATTGAGGAACCATAGCAAGGAAACTAGTACTAAAACATCAGATATTCCACATGAAACCCATGATAGTTCTAACATCCCAAATACGAAATAAAAAGTAAACAAAAACCTTACTGCCCTGAGAGTAATAACCTAAATCTCAGAAAATGAGGACTCGACTGACCCTCTCACTAGATAATTGTAACTGGAGTCAAGGAATCTAGAATTATACCATAGAGAATACAATAGGAATTTGATTAAAAACAAATTTCATTGAAGATATTCTGAAGATGGGAGCAATATTGATATGCCGAAATGTCAGAATTAAACGTTCACGATCATCAATCGAACCAACTAAACCATATGGAGCTAAAATCGAAGGAAGCTCGAATTACAACTGACGATATTAGCAGAAGATGAAGGATAAAATAACGCCGAAATGCCATAAAACAACTATTCTTCAAAGGACAACACACAATACGAAGATCCAGAAAGGCAATAGTGACAACCCTGTCCTTGCCCTTAATGTTCGTTTTTCTTTTCGAAGTACGAAGATTAGCAATGCTCAAGTTATCTTTTAATAAGATATGTATATTTGTCCTTGCAGTACGCCTTATCAAGACACTTTCCAAGGACGAAACTAACCACTAATCCTTGGGACTTATTCCAGCAGTCTACCAATCAAAAATTTTCCAAAGAAACAGATAGGCATTAATTCTTGGAACCGTCGCCGTTAACGTTATCAAAATCTTCTTAAGAAATTGCATGAGAACAACGGTAATCCCCAAACCTCTAGGGTTACCAAAATATAGATTAGAATATTTCCAAAGGCAGGGGTAGCCGATGATTCCTGAGACTGTTCAAGTTCAGTTTTAAGAATCCCATCATCCCATCATCCTTCAGAATATCTAAAGCTAATCATCGAAATTTCCCTCAATTATTTTGTTTCCTTTTCTAAGGCGTAGTCTATAGTCTGGACAAACAGCGATGATTCCGAAATAAGTCACGACAGCCTACATATACACAGAACTACTTGCATACAGCGCGTACTGATTAGAGTGTGGAGTTGGCGATATTGTCGTAACTTATTTCGTAATTGTACACTGTTACCGTTGTTTGCCCAGACTAGTCATCAATAGAGTTGGTTAAAATGTTATCATTATATAGTGTAAATCGGACTGACGCTGTCACTCCTCCGAATTTGATTATTCAATGCTAACTTATCAATGACAACTTATTATCCTTTTCTCTACCGATTTTGACAAAGTTCGCAACGTCTCAAGGTTAAACTGCAATATTCTCTCAAAATTTCATCACTTTTTCTACACCATTTTCGTGTTTCCAGAAATCGAATATGTAATTGCATCGAGCCCTTGCTTAATAAGAATTTATCGCCATTTTCTTACGAAAATCGACAGAAACAGACCAAATTTTTACTCGATTATTTAGCATGCCAAATATAGTTTCACTGTTGCGACTCATTTCTCGTCTTTTTCCCCTTCCTCCGCCCGTTTCCGTTTTCTTCATTTCAAGGATTTCAGAGATTCTTATCCTTTTTGAAATCTTTCCTCCTCATTTCTCTTTTCCAGTTGGTTCTTCATCTTCCTTTTTACCCAATAAGATTTAATCGTGCTTTCTTCATTCAGCCTCTTGGGAAGTAGACGATCAGTTTCTTCAGCGCCATCGTTTGGTTGATCGACCAGGATTCGTTCATCTTCCAGATTTTCCAGGAATATTACGTTTATTCTATTGAAATGGTCCATTCAGTATCATCTTCTTGATCTTGTAAGCACTAACTTAACGATAACTGAATGAGTTAACATTTTCATTGTCCCCAAATTACCTGCATTCTTTTTGAGTTTACCTAAGAGTAGCATAGCATATCTTCATGGTATGCATTTTTAATTCTTGGCACATCATGAAATGCATTTAGAATGCCACCCAGCTTTCCTAAAATTCTCTGCAATCATCTAGGGCATCGCCAAAATCTTGCTCCAATAAATTCGGCAGTTTCAGCACTTATGCCCATAAAATTTTCAACGAGCAGTTTCGAGAAAATCCCAATTTATTACCGCGCTTTTGGACATGAGCTTTTCTTCGCGCAAAAATAATTTTATTACGGGAATATTTATTGAATCATTTTCAAATATGACAGTCCCCACGCTTTGTTTCGCCAAAATTCCATGCGAGCTAAATCATAACACTCGCACCAATTTCGCGAGGATGACGAAAGTCGTAATCTAAATTTCTCATCCTCGACGTCCATTTGTTCAAGTCAAATTTTCACGAATCCGCTTTTAACCAGATCTTCTGGATCGCTCGCCAAAATTTCGGGCGTCGATTTTATCATATTCAAAGCATCTTTTAAAATTAGAAATTTCGTTTGTGTTGATTGTATTCGAGTGTCTTTGTTTGCTCGGCGCATTTTACGGTCGATGCAAAATCACCTTATCTATATTTAAAGAGAAAAGGTCTTGACATCGTTGCGGGTACAAAATAAACATAGACTTGGGACGTTAATCTAGGTCGCGTAGTTGAAGGATACGTTGCAAAAATAATTCGAAGCATGTACATATATAGATAGTTAGCTCGCGATTACGAAGGATAAAAATCTTGACCTGCAAAAGATATCGATGAATGCCGAAACTCGATCCTTTGTACGGCCCCAAACGCGATCGTCGATTTGTTACAGTTTTATAATATTTGGAGGAAAATTTTGAAAACAACTTTCGCGTCGTGGTCGATTTTCGGGAAAGAAATGTTATTATTTTATCGTCTGGATGTTAGTGCCAAATGCGTTATTCGGAGAATGGTCGTGACGTCAAAGTTCCGAAAATAAAAGCCGTGTGGTTTGCGTCTATCAAAAGCTCTGGAAGAAATTCTTTTAGCAGCTGCGTTTTTAACGGTAGCGTGGTCAACAAATCGCGGGGATTTTACACGTTGGTGAAGAGAAAATTGTTTGGACTTTCTTTGGAGTCATATCTGAAATACATAGGAAGGGAAATAGTCGGTTTGTTTCCACTGTCAATCGAGAAATTTAGATGTGTTTTACGTTGGAAATCTTTGAGAAAATTTGCACGTTTAAAGTCAGTAGTTAATCTAGTTAGTTAAATCAAGATGATGTGTAAATTTTGCACTTTTATCTTGACTCCTAGCTTCTCTAGTAAACTATTTTAAGCTCGAAACAGAGCGGAAATCGTTCGATTTGCCGCAACAAAGACGACGGAATCCCAAAACGAGAAACGAACGAGAATCGTTCGATATTCGATAACCTCGCACAAAATTTTCTAACGACAATCAACAATATTCGATAGAAAACAATTGTTAGCCGTAATTATGCACCAATATCTAGATTTATTTGACGCACCTACTCAAGAGAAACGCAAAAGCATAAAAAAGAACAAATTGCTACTTGAAAGAAATGTCAGGGGACTTGAGATCCGATTACATACCGAATTTGTCGGGTTGCTCTCGGTCAATTACCTAGCTAGCGCACGCGCAACGTTCTTGAACGTCCTCTACTTATTCAAAGACTTCAAAGACTGTAATTTTAACATATAAAAAAGCTCTAAACCAAATTGCTACTGGAAGGGAATTTCAACGGACTTGAGATCTGATTACATATCGAGTTTGTCGGGTTGCTCTCGGTCAATTGCCTTGCTAGCGCACGCGCAACGTTCTTGAACATTCGCAACTTATTCAAAGACTTCAAAGACTGTAATTTTAACATATAAAAAGCTCTAAACCAAATAGCTACTTGAAAGGAATTTCAAGGGACTTGAGATTTGGTTACATACCGAATCTATCGGGTTGCTCTCGGTAAATTACCTAGCTAGCGCACGCGCAACGTTCTTGAACATTCGCTACTTATTCAAAGACTTCAAAGACTGTAATTTTAACATATAAAAAAGCTCTAAACCAAATAGCTACTTGAAAGGAATTTCAGGGGACTTGAGATTTGGTTACATACCGAATCTATCGGGTTGCTCTCGGTAAATTACCTAGCTAGCGCACGCGCAACGTTCTTGAACGTCTTCTACTTATTCAAAGACTTCAAAGACTGTAATTTTAACATATAAAAAAGCTCTAAACCAAATAGCTACTTGAAAGGAATTTCAGGGGACTTGAGATTTGGTTACATACCGAATCTATCGGGTTGCTCTCGGTAAATTACCTAGCTAGCGCACGCGCTACGTTCTTGAACGTCTTCTACTTATTCAAAGACTTTAAAGACTGTAATTTTAACATATAAAAAAGCTCTAAACCAAATAGCTACTTGAAAGGAATTTCAGGGGACTTGAGATTTGGTTACATATCGAATCTATCGGGTTGCTCGCGGTCAATTACCTAGCTAGCGCACGCGCAACGTTCTTGAACGTCCTCTACTTATTCAATGCCTTCAAAGACTGTAATTTTAACATATAAAAAAGCTCTAAACCAAATTGCTACTGGAAAGGAATTTCAGGGGACTTGAGATCTGATTACATATCGAGTTTGTCGGGTTGCTCTCGGTCAATTGCCTTGCTAACGCACGCGCAACGTTCTTGAAGATGCTTTACTTACTCAAAAGCGTCAACTATAACTTTAACGTATCAAACAGCTGCAAACGCTGCAATTTTCCAATTTTTTCAATTAACGATTACTTCGGTAAATTCGCTTTTGGGAGACCCGCCTTCCCATGTTCCCATGAATGTTTTCGATTGTTGGTGCATAGTTATCGCTATCAATTGTTTTCTATCATAAATTATCGTTAAAAAATTGTGCGAGGAGGTCGTCGAACGATTCTCATTTATTTCTGAAATTCGATCGTCTTTCTCGTGGCAAATAGAATGATTCACATTGGATTACAAGCACGAAATCGTTTCGTGAAGAAGCTGGCCGTATAAACAGCCAAAATAACAATGCAAAATGTGCACGTCACAAGATCGTGATGAATGGAATTCTGGCGAAACGCAGTGTCGTAACATTTGAAAGTAATTCGATAAAAGAAACTATTTTTCCGTGAAGTAAAGCTCATGTCCAAAAAGAAAAACACGGCAGTGATTAGAGAATTTTTTCGAAATTGCTCGTTGAAAATTCACGGTAAGTACTGAAATTTGTAGGAACAAGATTTTGGCGATGCCCTACAAAATTGCAGAGGATTTCAGAAAAGTTAAGTCTCAACATATTGGCATTCTAAATGAATTTAATGATGTTTCAAGAATTAAAATTACGATGAGGATGTGCTACTTTTACGTAAACTCAGATAAAAAGCGGATGTATTGGAGGAAATGGAAATTTGATCTCATTCCATCTAGTTGTCGTTTATCCTTGACACACAAGTCAAGGTTAACAAGACCGAGAAAATGATGTCTGAATGGACCGTTTCAATAGAATAACGAAATATCCTTGGAAAATCTGGAGGAAAGATGAACGAATCCTGATCGATCGGCCAAAAGATGGCGCTGAAGAAACTGCTCATCCGTTTCGCTAGAGACCGAATAAAGTCGTTTAAACACGATTAGGTTTTAGTGGGCAAAAAGGAAGATGAAAAAACGAACGGAAAAAGAGGAATGACGAGAAAAGAAGGGAAAAGGATAAAAATCCCTGAAATCTTTAGAAATCAAAAAATCAGCAAACGGGAGCGAAAGAAGAGGAAGAGAAATGAGTAGGAAACGAATCAAGAAACTGACAACAATCAAGTGAAAATTTGATTTGATTTTCTTCGTCGATTTAGGGAAGAAAATGCCATAAATTCTTATTAAGCAACGGTTCAATGCAATAATTCGATTTCTGGAAGAAAAAGAAGATTGTGTAAAGCCCATGATGAAATTTTTAAGGAATATTGCGATTTAAACCGGTTGCCTTGGGAAGTAGCGAAATTTGCCAAAATCGACAGAGAAAATTGT
The DNA here is from genome assembly GCA_038088585.1 of Chrysina gloriosa. Classification (NCBI taxonomy): domain Eukaryota; kingdom Metazoa; phylum Arthropoda; class Insecta; order Coleoptera; family Scarabaeidae; genus Chrysina; species Chrysina gloriosa. The sequence continues at coordinate 51,183,347 of CM076092.1, read as the reverse complement.
TATGGGCATCCGATGGGCAACGATTGACATTAGTAAAGGCGAGAGACCTCTTAAAAAGCCATTTGCGAGAACTTATTCATATATGGTACTCACTACCTCACTCATTTCTCCGCTGAAGATGACAGCTTAGTTGTCGAAATAAATAATTGGAAATATAAACAAAAACAACTTTGTCAACAGTGTTTCAGTGTGTTCCGCGCGTTCAGTGTGTGATGTTCATTGTTGAGTGCTTTAGTGTTGTACAGTGTTCGTTGTGTAGTGTTCGTCTTGGGTATTAGGCGGATTCGCTAGTGATACTGAATTCCCCAGTAAAAACTTAGTTGCAGAAATACGTATCTGGATTTTTTCCGCAAATTTTATAAATTGGAAATATGAAAATCGACATAGTACAGATAAGAATCGTTTCATTTGAAGCCACGGTCACCCCCACTTCTCTTAATATTACGAATACATTAGTCAAATTATCTGAATCCGTTTCGAAAGAAATTGCTACTTAAAAGGAATTTACGGAAGTTATCGTCGGTGGGAAAAAGTTTACGCAACATTCCGAACTTTTTATATGTTAATACTAAAGTAGAAGCGTTTTAGTAAGTAAAAGAAGTTTAGGAACGTTGCCCGTGTGCTAGCTGGGCAATTGACCGATTGCAACCGGACAGATTCGGTATGCAATCAGACCTTAAGTCCCCTAAAATTCCGTTCAAGTCGAAATTTGGTTTTATAACACATGAAATTTTCTTGAGAAGGTGGATCGCTAACAATTGTTTTCTATCGTAAATTTCTGTTTATCGTTAGACTATTTTGTATGATTCTCCTTCATTCTTTGGACCTAGAATTAAAGATTAATGTCGTCACTGAAAGACGGTATACGACCATCGGAGTTGATGAAATTTATTTTGAAGGCAAATATTTTTGTTCCTCCTTTTTCTTATTTTTCGATTTATTGTTGGAAACCACGCATTTCGAAAAGTTGCGAAAATTTTTGAAACAACGACCAAAATCGTACTAACACAATCAATCTGCTGATCATCAAAAGCAATCTGGTAATGTAATGAACAATAAATAATGAATGAAGTTAAACAGGAAATCGTTCTACGGCACTCGTCATTTACGTATAAAGAATTTCTTATTCAAACTAGAACTATAAACAAAAAGGTTAAACAAATAGATCTATATCTACTACATACATACGCACGTTATCAACTTGTATATATTTGACTAAACATTACTAATTTCTTATCACGATTTGATGGTATTTACATATTTGTACTTTGATTACAAAGTGACCCGATTGCCAAGAAAACCGGTTATTTATATTTAACTTCGTTCTTGTATTGTACTACGGTATGTAATATACCGTGGTTTCACGTCAATAAACCGGCAAGAAGTTTCGATATTCGACTTTTTTACTCAATTTAAATTTAGTCTACACAAGACCGATATATGTATGTAATTATCATAAATTTTTTTAAGTCCACGTACTTATCAACGTGGTTATTTTTAAACGATTTTATCGCAATTGCAAATCTGCTTCGTAATAAAAATGTAATGGAAATAACCTGCGTAATTGTAATAATGTTATTCTCCGAATATCGATATGATTAATTATTTTTACTTGGTGATTATCGAATAATTAACCAGATTAGTTTATCCAAATATGACGGACATAGTTGCTGGAAACAACTGGTTTTAGATTATTCAAAATGGCTTTAGGAACAAATACCTAGAAGGTGACAAAAAGAAATTCGGTTGGTGCAAAAAAAACGGCTGTAAGTCAAAATTGAGTTCAAGAAACTTCACAAGAATTTAGTTCCAGATTAGTAACGGACTCGTATACTACCTGACAAAGAAACTGTATCACCTAGAAGACGTCTCTTTTTATTAAGTTATGCAAAAAGCCGGCGTAGTCTAATGGTTAAGGCGTTTGGCCGCGATTAATTGCGTTCGAAACCCAGTGGCTTACTCAGTCACATTAAAAATTGGCGTTTATTGCGAAGAAACGGATAATAATGCGGTTGTCGATTGCGTGATGCCCTCCAAATCACCAGGTATCATCCTAGAAGAAATTGGTGCGCGACGACCGGGTGTGAGAGCGAAGATACTTTAAAAATGACATATGCAAATTTGAAAATTTTAAGTTGATAAAATGTCTTAATTCATCGCGAGAACTGGATGCATATGAAGCGATACAAGTAGATAAAATTACAAATCTTCTAACTAGAGATAGTGGATCCATTCAAAACTCCGCCTTGTTCAGCTTATTATAATTAAGGTAATATCAGTATTTGTACGTTGTGTAAATTATCATTTAAATTTCAGCGCGTCCTGGCATTGAATTTAAAGATACAGAACAATTTTTTTGGTTATAGTATTGTTACATTAAAAACCAGGTTAAATTAGCTTTCTGCAAATGTAAAATTTATACTATGTCACCATTATAAAAACAAAAAACAAAATGGCGTCCTTCGAGAGAAAATGAAGTCCCGACAAAACGAATCATATATACTTTCAAAAATGCAGATTTATGCGTATTTGACATATCCAAATTTGAAAATTACAAGTTGATTAAACGTCTTAATTCCTCGCGAGAATTGTATGCGTATGAAGCGACACAAAGTGGTAAAAATACAAATCTTCTAAATAGAGACAGTGGGTCCATTCAAAACTCTGCCATATTCAGCCTACTATAATTAGGTAATATTCAGCACGCATTGGCATTGAACTTAAAAATGTTTTCTTTTTTGTGGTATAGTATTGTTATATTAAAAATACGTAAAATATGCTTTCCGCAAATATAAAATTTATACTATGTTGCCATTATAAAAACAAAATGGCGTCCTTCGAGAGAAAATGAAGCCCCGACAAAACGAATCATACATACTTTCAAAAATGCAGATTTATGCGTATTTGACATATCCAAATTTGAAAATTTCGAGTTGATTAAATGTCTTAATTCCCCGCGAGAACTGGATGCGTATGAAGCGATACACATACGCAAAAATACACAAACCTTCTAAACAAAGACAGCGGGCCCATCCAAAACTGCGCGTTGTTCAACCTATTATAATTACGTAATATCAGTTCTTGTACGTTGTGTAACTTATCATTTAAATTTCAGCACACTGTGGCATTGAATTAAAAAAATTTTCTTCTTTTTTGGTTATAGTTTGTTATATTAAGAAACACGTAAAATATGCTTTCCGAAAATATAAAATGTATCCTATATTGCCATTACAAAAAGGAAAACAATATGGCGACCTTTGAGAGGATATGAAACCGGTAAAAAGAATAACACATACTTTTAAAAATGCAGATTTATCTATAATAGACTTATTCGAATTTGAAAATTTTAAATTGAGAAAACATCGTAATTCATCGCGAGAACTGGATGCGTATGAAGCGATACACATACGTAAAAATACACAAATCTTCGAAATAGAGACAGCGGGCCCATCCAAAACTGCGCGTTGTTCAATCTATTATAATTAGGTAATATCCGGTTCTTGTACGTTGTGTAATTTATCATTTAAATTTCTTCGGGACGTTGGACAATAAAAAACCGCTTTTTCGCGATTTATTAAAACAAAATTAGTGACATAACGGTTCATGTAATTTTTTTAATTTAAAATTTTATTCAAACCAGAATGCAACTTCTAACAGGTATTTTTTCTTTCTCTCACGTGATTGTAGAAATTACGTCCGAAGATTAGACACACTTGTTAGTTATGAGGGTTATTACCGACAGACGCGCATCGTGGGGGAGGGAGGGAGGTGTTCCCGAAATATATTTTTTCCACCCTCCAAGTACAGTGAACGTGGGGTAGATCTGCATGTTTAGAATTTTCAGAAATGTTTTTATTCGCGCGGTTTTAGTAATGCTTGTCTCGTGCTAGCGAAACACGTGTCACCGATTTTGATCAAATAATTGTGTGGTAAACAGTTTGCTGATGTGACTACACCACGGTCCTCGCAATCACCATCATCGAATTTGGAAGCGCTATAATTAATGATTTGTTAGATATAACCACGTTCCCTTAAATTTTAGCAACCTTGTATATGTAGATGTTGTAATACATGTTAAAAATATCTTAATCTGCTTGGGACTTTCGGTTTATATTGACTTGTCGTTTGTAATCGATGAGGAGAGTATTTCTGATGAGCATACCAAAAACAAATTCTTTTACCATAACACCATTGACCCTGATGAAAAGATTCGCCATGCTCATCACTGACCCATCCGCAGTTATCGCCGGGAATTAATTCAAGTGGGAGTCGACAAAGTGGATCTTTAAGGACATATTGCGGTCGAATTCATGAAACAAGGCTAACATATCATCGACCTAGTCCTTGTAGTTTTCGGCCTTGTCATTTCCCGGAAAATTTGCTGCTAATTCATCGAAGGCGTCCCATGTCTGTTTTGCTTTACTTTGAAGAACTTTTTCAAGCTCGTCGTCTCCGAAGATCTGTTTAATTTTAGATTCTACACAAACGCCTTCTTTAATTTTGGCCTCATCGGGGCGAGGGAATTTTTCATACTTGAGGTACTTGAACGCTGATCCATTCTCAAGTTTTTTTATGAGGCCGTGCTTGATGTGTCAAGAAGGAATGATAATTTTGTGCGGTTCCATCAATAGTCTCTCCAGACACTTAAAGGGTGCTCTCGGATGCCAGTCTCTCTTGATGTAGTGCAAATTGATTCCTCCGCTGTTTCTTAGCCAAAAAAATAACTGCCCTTGGTATATCCCTACTGCAAATCCAACAACAGAGACATTACCATCACGTAAGCACAGTTCTTATGTAGTACTTGCCACATTTACTATAGCTAATTATTATATAGCTTATATAGCTGCATCGAGGGCCAATCAAATTTCTTGAAAGTGAATTTATTCAAGGATTTGATACTTTCACCTAAGAAGCAATTTCATTGTTGCGTTCATCGCGTAATTGTACTCCTTTGTAAATCGCACAGTTGACAATACTTACTAAAGTAATTTTAGAAATGGACGTCTTTTGGATTCTGGTGACTTAAATAGGAGTCAGAAGAAGTAATTTTCAAGTCTTCTCAAAAAATGGCTTCTTGACAGGTGCACCGAGTGAAATTCTAATACGTTTACGTAATTTTGATGGTAAAAAATGGAGCCAACCTTAGAAGACGCGGAAATCCCCTAAAAGGTGGAGATCTTTAATGGAGTCTCCAATGGAGAGAGAGTGGCGCTTTAGAAAGTTCAATCATCCGCGGAGCTAACCTAAAAAACTTACGCTTAAAAAAAAATTCTCCAGTTTTTGATTGTAACAAACGGAGCCAACCTTGAAAAACAATAAAACCCCGCAGAACTTCCCCCATCTTTTGATCGTAATAAAAGTAAATATATCAAATTTTAACTCGATTGATTAGTGAGAGCCAACTTAAAAAACGCTGAAACCTCTCAAAAGAACAAACGAAGTCAATTTTAGAAAATGGTCTCCAACTTTTGGGGGTTTTATCGTTTCTTAAGGTTGGTTCCGTTTTTTACCATCACAAAATGGAGAGCTTTTGAGGGATTTCAGCGTTTTCTAAGATTGGCTCTCGCTAATCAGTTGAATTAAAATTTGATATATTTACGTAATTTCACGTTGTTTACGTAATTTTTGTCGTAGAACGTTATTCTAACCTTAAAGTTTTAAGTTCAGCTCGAATACGTGCATGACGTATCTTACTGTAGGCATAATATCAAAGTTAAAATTAAGCTAAAAAAAAAAACAAAAAATTCACGTTAGTTACGATGTTAGGTCACTTGAACTGAAATTTGACTTAAGCTGCACCTGCTTGATCAAACGTCTCCAAATTTTGATCACTTTTCAATAGTTAAAAATGTTCTGCCATATTTAATTGAAAATCATAACGTCTTCTAGATAGAGAAATTTGAAAAATGTGGGGTAGTACACAGGACACTTATATTTCGATGTATGATTCATGATTATTGATTCTTATTATTGCTCCCAAATTTAATTGTAAACTTGGAAAAGGCTTCGGCAATACGAAACAAATACAGCAGACGCCCGATAAGGTAAACTAATTCAGACCAAGGGTGTATCACATTATCGAAATGTTTACATTAGCGAAGGTGATTATTAACAGGCAAATTATTAAAAGAAACCTTTAAGACGCCAAAATAAAATACAACAAATATTCGAAAAACCTTTTGTAAACACTAAGGATAACAATAAATCAAAATAGCGTTCTATAATCGTGTATTAAAGAACGAACCTCAGCCAACAAAGTTATTATTAAGACTATTTTTGCAAAATAAAAACTACATATGTATGTATACGCAATCAAGAGAATCTGTGTTTGCTATAGCAATGAGTTATCCCGAGAATGTACACAATTAAGTTCAAATATGGATATATGCAACATAAATCGGGGAATCCCTCACATTATTGGATAACTCGGGGTTGATCAAAGTGGGCTTTTCATAGGTAACTTGTCACGCATTTGTAACTCTCGAAGTTATTCGTAGACGATCGGAAATTGCGTGCTGTTTACGTTATCGAGCTATCAAAGGTACAATACTTTTACGTTATCGAACGTTCCGTATAATGCTATACTACGAATTTTGTTTCACATTAGCACAATGTTTCCAATATCAGGTATTTACGTTATCGACCGTTAGCTGTATATCCTTCGTTTCTACTGAACTCAACATTCTTAGCAAATTCGGTTGATGTCTCCAATCTAAATCGACTTTGATCCCCATGCGATGGAACCATAACTTTGGTCCCACCTACTGCCATGAATAATTCACATTTAACAGACTACGATGCCCTATTAATCACGAATTGATTATACCGCACTGACAAGTCCTAAGAAGGACCAAGCTAATTAGTCTGCGATTGCGCTCCGCGGTTAATAAAGCTTTTAAATCCTTCCGTGATAATTATTGGCATATGCAATTTGTGCTTGCTTAGTAAGCCATTGCACGGCTACTTTGTGAGCTGCCCAATGAATGCACATTTTAAGATCGTTTTACATTTAAAAAAGGCAAAAATTCGTTTTTCGACTTAGATACCTGAAAGCTCCATTTGGTTATCTTCCGATTCGCACCGGCTCAAATCTTTGTTAGGGCACATCACTTTTAAATCGCGGGAAAAAAACCAACAAACGGGCACTAACAATTATATCCAAATACCACCGCCGAGAACGTCCGGTCACCGACTGAGATCGAAGGTGTAAACGGCTACGCGTTAAATAGTTGAGATCCTGATTTCAAAAAAAAAAAAATGGCACAATTTCGCGATAACGCGTAAAACTTGATGAGACGATAAGATCTCCGAATAACGAATAAGTAAACGTAAGAGTGAGTAGTTCGGGAGAAAGGCTATTATCGATTGTACTTAGGAGCCGATAAGCTGTCGTCTTTAAAATAAAAAGGGAACTAAAAATAAGACGTTGCAACGTTCGAGAGCGGCACCGGTCCAAAGTTCCTAGACAATAATTTTTAAGATATGTACTAGATAGGTTCACGTTGGAATAACAAGTTTCGATGACCATTGTAGCGATTGCGCAAAATAAGGTCGTCGATTAAACGAGACCAGGGAACATTTTTGGGAAAGGTCACCGGAATAATTTTGTTTTTCGCAACCGTTGTTTTGATCACGATTCGAAATTAATTTGTGGATAGATAACAAGCGTGTTGGTTGTGTGAAGTTATCTTGAAAGAGATACGAAAAATAACGACTTGGGGATTCCAGCCATGATCACCAAAGACAGCAATTGCCCAGGAAGACGTCGGACCTATGCACCAGATTATCAAAGAGCTATATGGGCGCGTGCCGAGATTGATACGTTCTTAGATATTTCAATGACCTCAATGCAGAAGGCCCTGCTTAATGAGTTGGGGCTGAGGAAGTTGGCATCCTGTTGAAGCCATTGACCTTGAAAACCAAATGAAATTAAAAAACGTGAGACTTGATAAATATACGAGGATGATTTGACGTGAAGTGAGCCTCGACTACTAGCACCAACCATCGGAAAAAATTAGGCATTATATTCTAATTTTGCCATGTCTTTTATGGTGACAAAGTGAAGTGTGGTTAATTTCTGAAATTTGATTTGAAAATAACAGTAGTGTAAACAGAAGTGTTTTAAATGGAAAACCCTAAAATGCATACACTCGCAATTCGTGGTGCAATCCCATATTTATTTTTAGAAGTACTAAACACGTCTGAAATTTCGGGATGATATGCAACAAACTTTGGGCAACAACGTTCCTTCGAAACCAACGATTTGTGGCCGGTTTGCGCGGTTTAAACGTGATGATATAAGCATCGATGATGACATGAAATGATTCCCATCAAAATCAGTGAAAATAACCTCATTTGGAAATTTTGTGGAACGAAGGTAAGTTTTGTTGTGAAAACAGAAACGTAATTGCAAATGGAAACAGAGAAGATGAAATTGGTAGACGGGAAAAATACATCTAAAGAGGTGAAATCAGGGTGAGAGTGCTTAGAACCGTTCGGAAAAGAAAAGGTTAAAGTTAGGCCAACGCAATGGTTTGAAACAAATTCGATGAAAACAGAATTTATTATGTAAAAGGCATTCTTGGGTTTAAAAAACCTATGAAAAAATTAACTGTATATTGTTCTGAGAGAATTTCAGACCATAAAACGTCTATGTATAAAAGGACTTCCGAGAGACAGGTGGAAATGGGAGGCATTGGGGAGCAATAGTGTCTTTTCTTTAAGTTGACGAGTATGGATTTCAAGAAGAAGATGACCAAGCTGTTTTAACGACTCAGATTTTCCCAATAAATATCGCCTAGTTAAGAGACGAGGGGAGGTATCCACCGGTTCTAATTGTATAGCATTTGTGAGGAGTAGATCTCATAGCACCCCATACAATTCCCAGCCATTGCAATTGAAGTTTAACTATTTTGTGGAAGTAGTTATTTGAGCAAGATCTAAACAAGTCAAGTCTGGATCCTATCAGTCCCTGTCCCCAGTTCGAGGATCACAGCCCCGCCTCTTCTCACACCAGGAGGGCAATAGATTAATGAATTTGTGGCAACCAATGGCCAAGTGAGAAATATGAGGTTATCAGTTCAGTTTCGAATCAAACCATAGAGCCCAGATAAGGAACTGATGATAAGTGAAAATCAAATTGCTACTTGTTTCTACATATGTTTAATAAATGTGAGGGTTGACGAATATACTTGAATATATTTTTAATTTTCTTCACAGTACCACACATTATAATTCGTGGATTTGGAAATTAAGTAGTACCCCCAATACTAGGAGCTCCTGATACAGCCTTCCCTCGAATAAACAATATAAAATTCTGGTTTCTTTCCTTCCCATTAATTTTTCTCCTGATAGAGGATTCGAAACTGGTTGAATAGTGTATCCCCGTGCGATTTTTTAAAATTTCAAACCTGGCTTAAGCCATAAGCAATGTTTTGAGGAAATCATCGACGTAACAAGTAGTGTTCCTTAGCCCCTATCAAGCGGCGGCACGATGAATGGTGGACTTTCCTTAAATGACAGTTTTTGAGCTTCTAACTCAAAAGAAACCAGCCATTACAGCGAAAAATATTGGTCTTATTCGGAACATGATCTAGAAGGACCGACATGTTACTGTAAAGAGTATTCAAGCAGCGCTAAAAATTGGTGTGGAAGCAATCATTTTTCACAAGCATTTGCAGGTACGTCAGAACTTTCGATTCTCCAAAATTTGACTCCGGTTCAAAAAACAGATCGTGTGTGAACTGGTGCAGATCTACGCTAGATAGCTTTGACTTTGGGTCCCCTCATCTGGTGTACATCGTTACAGGTGACGAAAATCGACATACCGCTAAGATTCCAAAAAAGACTAAAGTCAGCAGTTTGAATCTTTGAGAATGAGTGCAGAGAACATGCTGATTACTAGTGCTTCGTTTGGGGGTTGTTCTAAGCCAATTAGTCACGATGGGGCGTAGGTCGTATTAACAAATTCGTGTCGGATGACGACTATAGATGTCATCCGTGTTTCTTGCCACACGCCGGATTACGGGAAAATGCGTCATTGAGATTTCATGTACCTATATTATGGTAAATTGAAAGAAACACTGTAAATGGGTCTTAACGCGTTCCCTTCATAAACACTACAGCAGAGGTTTCACGAACTCAAACAATTTTAAAAACTCTTAGCAATAATCAGAAGATCACAAGAAGATGTCATGTCTGCTCCTCATAATAGCAAGGTTGACGTATGTACATTGTGTATGGATTGTTCCCCGAGAAGCATCGGACCTTCCCTCATATTATACTGGGGTAGATTGATCGGATGTCCGAAGACGGCTAGCACGCCAGAAATTGTGAAAAATATCCAAGACATGGTTTTGGCAGATCACCGAATAAAAGTGCGTGAAATTGAAGAAGCCGTCTCTTATGAACGAATAGTTCGTATTTTACATAATAAATTGGGTTTAACGAAGCTTTCTGCAAGATGGGTGCCGCATTTGCTCAATTCGGAGCAAAAAGGCATTCGAGCTCGAACCTCAGCCTCCAAACGTGGAAATGTGTACGAAAAATCCAACGGATTTCAAGAGACGATTCGTGACCATGGATTCGGCCTGGATTCATCACTACACACCAGAAACAAAAACGCAATCAAAACAGTGGATTGCATGTGATGAATCGGTTCCAAAGAAGCCAACGACCATTAACTCGGCTGGAAAGATGATGGCATTGACTTTCTTTGGGGGCGCAAAAGGAATTTTGATAATTGGTTATTTTGAAAGAGGCAAAACTGTTACTGGACAGTATTACATAACAGTTTTGGACAAACTGAAAGCAGCAATTCAGGAAAAACGCCCGGGAATGATTAGGATTGTTTCACCACGATAATGCGCCCGCTCAATCAAATGCAATAATTCAGCAAAAATTGACAGAATTGAAGTTCGAAATCCTTCAGCATTAATCGCCTGATTTGGCCCCGCTAGACTTCCACGTGTTCCCGAAATTCAAAACATTTCTGGGTGGAATATTTTGGTCGAATGAAGAACTCACAGAGACTATAAACGATTATTTTGGGAACCCCCAAAACGACGTCCCTTGATGTGTTGTTCTAATTCCGAGAAGAGGAAGAAATCACTAGGACTTAAGTCCTCAAGTCCTCAAGGCAAAGGAGCCGCAGGAATGTTTTTACTGAAATTGCCATGTGACAAGGCGAATTATCGTGAAGCAACGCCCAGTTCTTTTTGAGATTCCATTTCAGACCCATGATCCTTCTTCGAAGTTTTTCAAGGACCGTTTTTTAAGTGTTGATTAACCGCTTGGCCTGGAGGTAAAAACGCCGACGTTACAATGTCATCCGCCAATTTCAGCTCCATGAGACCACTTCCTACAGGAATATTTAAAGCACGACCATGTTGCAAGTCCCAATTAGAAATTGTAAGGAAAACGATAAACCTTCTTATCCGTCATATTGAGAAATGTTTGAAGAAGAATGGAGGTCATCTGATCCATATCATCAACTGCGACAAAACTGGCCGTTCCACAGACTTCAAAAATCTGTAGGGATTCGTTATGTTAATTGAAACTACATTACCAATTTCAAATCCTGTAGTCATCCTGTACCCCATCCTGTACTATGGCTTTTACAGGATTCTCAATTCTTTATGTAATGCAATAATCAGCTGGGGGCGTTTGCGCGGGTAATATTTGTTTTACAGACCAGAAATGTTCCCGAACTTATTTGGACATTTGATGCCCGTGGGCTAGTAATAGGGGATGTACCAGTGAACTTTTCCAAATTTAGTCCAAACTGATTTTAGTAGAAGCAAAATTGTCGGCCCAAAAGACGCAAAAGATTTGCCTCAAGGGCTAAAAGCCCATTTAGCCCTGTGGTTAAGGTGACCGTGGACGAAGTGAAAACTACAAATAACTTGCAATACGATACGCTTGACCTTCGAACAGGAATGCAAGTTTCCATTAAAATAACCTTTCGGGCCGATTAGGTACGCTAAAAGCATTTTTCTAGAGCTGCTTTCCACATGAAATTTCAAACGGACATAACATGACATTCCTTGACGAACTACACGCATATGTCACTAATGTTGATTATTTCAATTTCAAATGGGTACAAAGTCTGCGGGAACTTGATGCATACGTAACGCTTATGTTTGTATGTAATGTATCGAGAATAAACCAGTTCCACGTTCGTTTGACTCAATTTAAGCGCAAACTTACTGGCCTATAGACCACGCGAACCGCCAGGAATGCGTCCAGATGAAAATATCGCCGCTTACCCCTTTTTATTTTTAGGACATTCTAATGTCTGAACTTTGGAACCGCGGACGCGCGCGTTCTACGCACTTTCTATTACGAAAATGTCACTCGCGCCGATTTCCGAAGCTATATTAATTCGTCTAAACATTTGATGTTTATTTCGGGATTTGATATGGATTTGATAATCGGAATTGTACGTGCGATTTCGATGATAGTGAAGATTATTCATGAGGAGATAGATGGAAGAGAATCGGATGATGTGATAATCTCGGACGAGATTCTCTGATTCATTAAGGAAGTAGATGTGTGACAGTCTGTGCAAAAAGTTAATCAAATTTTGAGGTTTCTAATTTCTCGGTTTGTAGTCTTTATTTCTCGTACAAAAATATTTTCAACTAGCTGATATGTATAACAAATCTTTAGGTTTCAGTCTACAAGCAGATTCTTTTATTTAAATCGCTTAAAATTGAAATTTATGAAATAATTACTATTTGTCAAATGCTCAGACTGTACCAGGAGCCAACCGTGCAGCATAAAAATTTCGAAGTTTTAATTTGCTCATATAACGATGAGAGTGATTGAATTAAGGTTGCATGGCCATAAAAGTATCACAGTATTCAAGTATTCATTATTTTTTCAAATAAAATCATAAATATACAAAAATTAATATAGAAAAATGAATGAAAAAACGTGACAACACTGTATGGCTAATGTTTTTATCTGGTAAGTTGGTGGCAGTGGTCTATCCAAACGACGCGTCAATTTGCTGTGAGGTTAGGTTAGAAACAGAGAATAGTGTTCGTGTTTACATTGAGAAAAGAAATATGAGTGCATTTATATAAGTACATAATTTTATTTGGAAAGTTTTATTATACTTAAAACATAGAAAAAGGCTTGATTTCAAATTTTTGAATTGAATGTCATGAAGCTGTTTTTACCAAGAATCATGATATAGGTTAGATGCGGTGTTGCCATACTTTTATACATCTAACGGTGGGAACATGAAAAAGGAGAATTTTATTTGACAACTTTTTATAATTCCTAACAAATTCAGTAGTGAACCATAACAAAAATAGGCTAAAAACTTTCATTGAATTTTTATCTATTTGTTCCTGAAAATTTATGAACGAGTTAAGATTTTATTTTGTGCTTTTTTTTCTCATTGAATGGCGTCGCGTTGAGCTATTTTCGAGTAGTCCCGTAAGAGCCCATGTAAAAATCCAACTTTTTAAATTAGTATATCTCAATAAATATGTAGTGAATTTTCGTCATACTTCACAGGGATGTTTATTATTGGTAATATTTTGTGTTTCCGAAAAATATTGAGGTAGTTAGATTACTAGTCCCTAAGTGCCTGATAATAATCAATGGATTTTTTGTTTATCTGTATATGTACTTCCAAAAGATCGATACTGATTAAGACCCGATTTTATGGAAATGGTATATGCTTATTTATGAAATTGCTCACAACTTATTTGATTGTGAAGATAAAGCCCAAAAAAAAAATTGATAATAATTCCCTTATCACTAAAGGTGGCAAACAACGGTTTAATCCTATCAGTGACTCGTCCGTGCGGGCTTACATTCGGTTGGCGCCGCAAAACGTGTATGCTGTCGGTACGTCTTCCTATTTTAGTTATAATGGCGTATTCGAGTTGTGGCCTTCGCATTTCTTAATTTCTTAAACTTACCGATGTCACGTGAAAAACGTATGACCTTTATTCCACACTCGCAAAAGTCTGTCGCGCCATTTCCGGAGTTGGAGCCTAAAGAAAATCAGATGCACTAAACCTATTTGTAATGTGGAACTATACAGTAATCATGTCATATTGTATCAGTAATACCAACATGAACGAATGAACTGGTGTTCTAACCGAGAATGAAGATTTTCTAGAATTATTGAATGTAGTGGAGCATTCTAGGGCGCCAAAAGTCTATCAAAATCGGGAAAATAAGTTTGCACAATAATTCGCGATAAGGAATTTACTTAAAGGTTTCGTTTGGGATAAGATATGTGTGTGAAGTTGGCACCGCAAAATAGAAAAAATCCTCTAAAATGATATTTTTCTTTGACCATTTTTTGATCATGTTTGACCACGAAATAGTTTTGTTTGCCCACCCTTCATTATCGAAGAAACAATTATTTCGAAGAAATCTTTTCAAACATCAATAATCGTTGAGAAAATATCTGTCGCGTGTACCAAATCGTTTGAACACGTTTGACCACTGTTTAGAATTTTGATAAAATTCAATAAACACTATTTATTCATAAAAATTGTTTGGCAACATGGATATTTGCAGATTGATAATCAAAACCATTTAGATAATAATTTGGCCATGTTTGACCACCTCATGAATTTTTTAATAACAGAAATTATTTATTTAATGGTTATTTTCGGATTGATAGTCAGAACCTTTTAGATAATCATTTGACCATATTTGACCACCTCATGAATTTTTAGTTAAGAGCACCAGAAATTATTTATTTATTGAATTCAATGTAGATATTCAAGGATTTAAGATCAAAGCCGTACAGAAAATCGTTTGACCACGTTTGACCATCGCTAGATATTTCATTATGGTATAGAGTTTGTTTCCTTAGAGAAGAGCACATTACGTCATTACGTCAGCGGCGCAATGAACCAAATTTGGTGTTCTGTATACGTTACCATGGCAACCGACTAGCGAAAGTCTATGAAACGTCACATTTCGCGCATATTTTCATGACGTAATGTGCTCTTCTCTAAGGAAAAACCCTCATAGATATCATTTCTTATTATATATTATATTATTTAATTATTTTTCTCTTTTTTTCGAAAAATTTTTTTCACGATAATGAAGGGTAGTCAAACAAAACTATTTTGTGGCCAAACATGGTCAAAAAATGGTCAAATAAATATGTCATTTCCAAAGATTCTTTTCTATTTTGCGGTGCCAACTTCACAGACCTGGATAAAATCCTTTAACATTTCTGCTACAACTTTGTACAATGTCACAAAACCGAAATACTTCAGTATATTTAGTGAATGAATTGCTGCTAAATTCGCTAAATAACATTTTCTTCCATACATTCTCGAATTTGTTCATCGGTATTAGTTATCTTTGCGTCTCTTGCTCGACTACCTCCAGTTCCAAATACATATACTTTCTTGTCAGAAAATTACCGTTTTTTGTAACTTTATCATTGTGATAACATTAACCATGTAGAGCATTGAATTCCTCTTCAATTTCTTCCCAGCATTTGGTTTTCTCTGTGACGGGAGCGGTTCAACTGAGCGATGATTTATATGAACCCCTGATTAAGCTCCGAATTATAAAACCCAGCCTAAGCCAGCGTCTCCCAAACTTTTAAGTTTGGCAAGCCCCCTTTTGAAATGTGAACACGATTTACGCTTCCTTCCCTCCCTTTTTTTCTAACAAAAAGGAATATAGGACTCCCGCGAGCACTGTAGAATAGTCCAGAAACCGTAGTAGTAGGAAGAGAAGGTATAAAAACATGATGCATATTGAGCTAGGTTAGTTTATTTTTATTTATTTTATTACCCCTGCTTTGATACCGTCGTGACCTGCTGCTTTGCTATTCCTTTTCTTGTAGTCCGTTTTAATCCTTCATCTGTTATTTGGTCTTCAGATATTTCCCTCTCCAAATTTTCCTAGCATATATCATCTTGATCTGTTCCATCTACCGTACCGTTGATGGCGTTTGAAAAATGTTAGCGCCATCTGTCCAAATATTTGTTAATGTGTAAGTATCAGGTTGTCATTCATATCCCTTACACCAGCGTTTCCCAAACTTTTAGGTTTCGTGGATTCCTTTTGAATTCTGTTGCGATTCACACGCCTCCTTCTAGCAAGACGGAATCTCGAACTTTCCCGAGCGCTGTAGAATGGTTCAGAAACCGTAATGGCGAGAACAGAATGTATCAAACTACAATGCATGCAATTTCCACTTCATATTTAGTACTCATAGGGTAATAGTTGTAGCTTGTTCTCACGCCATTAAATTTCCGACGGAAGTAAATTCACCTACATATTTATGTAATAAGTTCATCATAATTTAATTTTAATAATACAAGCCCACAGTTGCTCCCTCGTGTATAGCTCAGGTATTTGTCACGTGTTAATCAACTCTGCTTATCACCATAATCAGTGAAAGATTTATTTTATTCCTGTAGAAATCCTTTGGTTTTTGTCGAAAATACTAGACTTTTTATTCAGGTCATTTTATTCTGATGTGATTTTTTTAATTTTTTGATATTGCAACGGTTTCTTTTTACTTTTGACTAAGATACAAAACAGAAATAGAATATACATACATCATCAAACGTTTTGGAACGGTTCCACAACTTCAGTATGCATTTATATGCAAACGCCAAAGTACAACGTAGTACAACTTATGTAAGGGTACAAAATCCAATTCCTATCGTTGTTTTGGATTTTCCAATACCTTGGCCAAACAGAATAAATGTCATTATTCGGAGACCACAATATCTACGTCAACGAGTTTGTTCTCTTTCCATAGCAATAGAAATAAATGCAAATCGGCGGAATATAATCCGACAAAGGTGTAAACATAACAAACGTGGTCTATTTGACGTGGAATAGAAAAAGAAAAGTGAATTTTCGAAGATTTAGAAAAAGAAACATACAAGAGGGTAGGGATCGTGTTTTCGAGAGCCAAAATTTAATAAAATATAATACAATACAATATAATATAATATAATACATTAAATGTAGAAGACTTCTCTATAAACGACCTAATAATAAAAAATTAGGTTCGTTAATGGGCAGTTAACAAGTAACTGTGCAAAAGCCTACAAAGTAAGCACAATTTGCATATGCCAATAATCCTGTAGGAAATGTTGACTATGTCAATCGCAAAACGCAACTGCAGACTAATTAGTTTCGTCCTCATTAGGACTCGTCAGTACAGTATATCGTTCTGCGAGTGATACAGTGAACATTTCCAGGTGATACGTCGAAATCTCGGCAAGATGGATACGGTCAAAATAATGACCCCATCTTCCGAGCAGGAGATGTATTGGCATATCCGGTAACATCGCGTTCAGCGATGAATAAAAATAGGGATCGTGTTTTCGAGAGCCAAAATTTCATAAAATATAATACAATACAATATAATATAATATATTATATTATATTGTATTGTATTATATTTTATACAAGAGGGTGTCCATAAATCATGAAAAAATTAAAAAAGTGATCAAGATCGACGCAAGAAACGTGAATAAAAATAATCGTGTATCTGAGCGGTTACAGAACCCGACCATAGTGCCAAGGGTACGCGTTTCAAATTCAAGCACATACGTTCCGATTCCGATCGCAGTCAAAAGTTTATAATTTTTGCAATAATTCGCGGTACAGCTTTTATTTCAACGTAGTGTATATTACGAGCACTCGGTCAGCCTCAGTCTCAATAGCGCCATCTTAAGACAACTAGACCAAGTCGAGACCCACGCGGCAAAGATGCGGTCGAAAACGGCAAGACCGAACCAAACTCGTAAATCCTACTGCAACCTTAAAGGATCCGACCTCCCGAAAGAAATTATTTTCACGTGCACATCGAGTAAAATAAAGACGCATGTTTACTGTTTAGACCAAGAAATGTAAACGCTAGCAAAATTAGGTCAATATGTTAAATAAGGTGAAGTAGATATTTGGGTAGGACATGTATGGTTAATTTTACGAGTAATGCCTCGAACGTTGAATGCATATCGAGATATCTATAAATAAGTCAGCGGTCACAAAACTAAACCTTTATTTGCTCTTGACTTACTTTTACCTCCTATAATCTTATAAATGCATTTGACGCATTTGTTGTAAAGTAGAGTATGCGATGGCTACATCTCAAGTATGTCACTAAGGGCGTAACTGTCTTGTTAGGATAAAGATCTCATACCTATTTTAATCAAGGGCAACTCTGTCTACTCTTTGTCTATTTAGACTTTTTACCTACGTCATCAATTTTTGTCCATAGATCTTTGCTGTGAGACAAGCGCAGATCGTGCTTCGTTTTTCACAGGTAGCAATTAAGAAAGATAGTCAAATTACTACAATACAATGACGTAGACAAAAACTCAAAATAGACCTACATTACATAGATTAATTTTGAATAAATTCTCGACTGTTTTAAAAAATTCAACTTGATTGAATTGAAATTTTAAAAATTGCTCATAGCGTTCGATCGACGTTGAATGTCAACCACTTTCACTCTTTTCAATTTTCCACATTAATCGAGTGCGGTATTAAAGGTAAAATAAACAAATAAACATGTCATACACTAAAAAAATACCAGAAACCTGTTTACGTAACGCTTCCTGTATAAGTACGTATATCTTAGCAACATTACTAAAATTCTTAGTATTTTCTCATTGAATATCGATCATATCGATTTCAATGGGTAAGCACTAAATAAATAAACATGTTTGAGGTTTTCGCGATCGATATAAACAAAGTAAATTCCAGGTATTGCGCGAATATATCTTGGAAATCGTTGCATCAGAAAAAATATGTATGAATAAGACGTACCAACACGAAACTATGTTTGTCGATCGAATGAGGTTTCCACTTCCGGTCTGTTATGGAACCGCGTATGTTATATACAGGAAATACGCATTTGTGTGGAATAATGCAGATAATTCTGGAATAATCGGTGAAGACTACGACTGTTGATGTGAATTAAATCGTCAGATTGCGAGATAAAGTATTCTACACATACTCAACAGTTTCTTTAAACTTTGAACAGTCCTTCCGATCTATTTCAGCATCCTTCTTTAATATACAATATTTGGGTTAAGTGCGTACAATGGATTCGAGTTGCTTACTTATTGCCTTCCTTTTCGAATGTCAGATGTCGAAGTAGATTTTTTGATTTGAATTAGATCATTAAGGAAATACAAAAAGGAGAGGCGTCGTGGGACACCCGATAAGAGCAAAGCCCTTTACGCATTCCATAATTGAATAAACAACGTATAAAGAAAAAGTATTTCATTTCGAAACAGATCGTAAATAAGTTGAAGTTGAATTTGAAGTAAATTCGAGTCCGAATAATAAGAGCGCCATCTGATGGGAGGAGACGCAAACGTGTATGTGTGTTTGTGTATGCGAGCAAGAAAGAACTAATGAAAGAAGAAGGATAGAAGAAATGCGTCTATCTGACGATTTCAATCGTCTCACTTTTTCCCAGTTAACTCTCGCCGCAGAACCTCCCTACAAGAGCTTCGCTCTAAAAAAATTAAGTGCTCCAACATCAATCAAAAAGCACAGAAGATGTAAAGTTTAAAACGGAGAGGGCCCTAATTTAAAAACTAAGAAGGATCTAGCACCAGTCAAGAGAGAAATAGAAGATTTTGAAGAGGTCGAGGTTCATATCCAAGAGATTTGATTTCAATCACGAGCCACACTAGATGAAGATTTTGGGAAGATCAAGGTGAAGCTTCAAGGCGGTGGAAATGTTTATCACTAATCGGAAAGAGAAGGAGGCATACGCATTACATAATATACACAACTAAACCCAAAACAAGTGCAAAGCATATATCGAAGAAAGAAACCTAGGGAATGGGAGAAGGAAAAGAGAAGGGATATTGAAAGGCACTTACTAAGAGGGTTGGAAGGTGAATTGTACGGAGCTCAGAGGAAAGGTTGGAAAATTCTGAGATGGAACATATTCGATATAAAAGACGCCGTACAGTTCAATAATGGCCAATATATTTTGAGAACCTATACAAACATGACCAAGGATAATAACGAATTTACACCAGACGAAGTGGAAGAAGCAAATTTGGAAGTAACTTAGGAACAGACAGGAAATATCATGAGAAGTTTCGAAAAATAGGAAAGGTCTAGAGCTAGACGATATCAGAAATGACATGTTAGAATATGGAGGAAAGAATCTGCACCAACAGATTGTAAAAGCAGTAAAAGCAGTACAACGTACAATACCATTCTAAAACTACGAGGGCGGTTCGCAAAGTAAGTATCGTTTTCGCCTAGTGGTGACCATGAAAATCCAAATATAGCGAAAAGACGTTAACAAATCAATTCTTTCACATAGATAGATGTTTTTCATTATCACGTCCAAGACTGCGTCATTGCAGCAGTCTATTAACTGAGATAGGAGGGTTCAAGGCGTTTTCCATTGACCCTGGAATTGGAAGTTCCATGAGAGCGATTCGCTTAGTCACATTATCTTCGGACTCATCATGGATAGAATAGTGGAAAACCGTCCAAAACCTGAAGGATAGAAAATGGGTAACACATACTTCCTCAGAATCTGCTACGCCGATAATTTGGTCCTAATATCCGATTCTGGAGACGATCTACAAAAGATACTTCACGCCTTCGATTTGGAAGGAAGAAAACTAAATGTGCTTATTTAGACAACTAGAACATGATGCAAGATAGCTTCAAAAGAATTCGTACAAACTGGGAGTGCAGCGAAGAATTACACAGGTCTGCGAAATTTGAGGATTTCTTAGTTTAAGCAATGACAGGAGGTGAATCTTGTAGATTTTTTGATAGTGAAAGTGAATTAAATGGTCAAAAAAATTCTATGCATTATTGTCGGGTTAGACCTTTGTTAAAAGGTGATCCAACGAAAACCTTTACATGAAATCTCCATTCTTTCACAGAATTGCTTTTTTAAACGTTAATTGCATTGAGAGTGTTATCCCTCATCTTCTTTGGTCTCCCTCTTCCTCTTTTCCCTTGCCTCCCTACTTCCTTCACTTGCGCTGTTTTATCCATTCTTCCTCACCATGTATTCTTCCATGCTCCCAATTTCCAACTTTTCTCCTATTTTTTGCTTATTCTACTTTCATGCCTCTCATGCATTATCCACGTTTCACTTCCGAATGTTTATACTGGTCTGTAGATCGCCTTCTATGTAAATTAAGTGATGACTCTAATTTTAGGAGGTCATATTTTATGACAAAAAGTTCATATAAACAAGGTACGTCAAGCTGGCACCCCCACCTATTCAAAATTCAAATTTGATTAGACCAAAATTATGTGCTCTTTATGTGCTAATTATGTGCCGCAATCGCAATTTTTGTGCTCAAGGCGATCACTGAGAAACTCGAATTTGATTAGTGGGGGTGCTAAGTTACTGTCAAGCTAGCACCCATCCATGTCAAAAATTGAAACACCGAAATCTGTTGAGTAATGTGCTGTTTATGTGCTACTTGACTACCCTAGAGCGAATTTGCTAACTCAATCCCTTCTAAGGAAATTCACCCCGAACTGTAAAAACCGCAAGAGGTAAAATCTATAATAACCGAGCACAAAAATTTAAACCGATGCGAAAACGTCGGGATAATTATGTGCTCTCGAGATATGCTATTCGCGATTTTTGTGCTCCCACCCTTGTGTGAGAAATTCACCCCGAAGCGTATAAGCTAAAGGTATGAAATCTATAATAACCGAGCACAAAAATTTAAACCAACGCGAAAACGTTAGAATAATTATGTTCTCTCGAGAGATCCTATTCGCGAATTTTGTGTTCTCACTGCTCTGTGAGAAATTCACCCCGAAGCGTATAAGCTAAAGGGGTGAAATGTACAATAATCGAGCACAAAAATTTTAACCGATGCGAAAACGTCGGGAATATTATGTGCTCTCGAGATATCCTATTCGCGATTTTTGTGCTCCTACCCTTGTGTGAGAAATTCACCCCGAAGCGTATAAACTAAAGGGGTGAAATCTATAATAACCGAGCACAAAAATGTAAACCAACGCGAAAACGTTAGAATAATTATGTGCTCTCGAGAGATCCTATTCGCGAATTTTGTGCTCTCACTCCTCTGTGAGAAATTCACCCCGAAGCGTATAAGCTAAAGGGGTGAAATGTACAATAATCGAGCACAAAAATTTTAACCGACGCGAAAACGTTAGAATAATTATGTGCTCTCGAGAACTCGATTATTATACATTTTACCGCTTTAGCTTATACGCTCCGGGGTGAATTTCTCACACAAGGGTAGGAGCACAAAAATCGCGAATAGGATATCTCGAGAGCACATAATTATTCTAACGTTTTCGCGTTGGTTGAAATTTTTGTGCTCGGTTATTATAGATTTCACCCCTTTAGCTCAGACGCTTCGGGGTGAATTTCTCACACAAGGGTAGGAGCACAAAAATCGCGAATAGGATATCTCGAGGGCACATAATATTCCCGACGATTTCGCGTCGGTTAAAATTTTTGTGCTCGATTATTATAGATTTTACCTCTTGCGGGGTTCGGGGTGAATTTCCTTAGAAGGGGTTGGGTTAGCAAATTCGATCTAGCGTAGTCGAGTAGCACATAAAGAGCACATAATTATATTACTCAACAGATTTCGGTGTTTCAATTTTTGACATGGGTGGGTGCTAGCTTGACAGTAACTTAGCACCCCCACTAATCAAATTCGATTTTCTCAGTGATCGCTTTGAGCACAAAATTGCGATTGCGGCACATAATTAGCACATAAAGAGCACATAATTTTGGTCTAATCAAATTTGAATTTTGAATAGGTGGGGGCGCCAGCTTGACAGACCTATATAGACATGTGTCTTAACTAGCTTCGTTTGTTCTAACGCGCAAACACTATCATATCGTGTGAAGTAAATAACAAAACAATACGTCAAATTAACTCAAATGCATTTCGTTTATGCTGCTCCAAAACTTTTTGCGTTTAATAAACAAGCAGGTTTTCATTTCAAAGTGCAAGGAATAAATTTCTTGTTTCTTTCTCGAAAACTAACTGAGATACAAAGAAACTCGAGGCACAAGAAAGTTGTGTTTTTAATTGTTTAATCTGATAAAAATATCAAACTTGGAAAAACAATGGAGCACAATGATTTTTACAATAAGAATCAATGGGGTAATCTTTTGCGACGCCACTGGAATTATTATTTTGAATCTAATTACATCAAAAGAAGCCCCCTTGTTATTGCTAGCAGGACACATCAAGTCTAAAATCGTCAAAAACACTTTGGAGCAATTAATTTGAAAAAACGATTTTTAATTAAAACTTTGACACTCTGTTTCTCGAAAACGAAGCAAGTTAGGACACATGTTTATATGAACTTTTTCTCATAAAACATGACAAGGAATCACCCTCTGAAATTAAAGGCATTGCTTAATTTACACCTTGTATATAGCATATAAGAAACAAGTAATAAACAATAACAAATAATAATAATAATAATAATATAATAATATTTTTTCCGAAAGATGTGGTAAGGGTAATCTTATTTATTTTGTATAGAAACAATAAGAATTAATTAATTCAAAAAAAAAAAAACAGAGGTTGTATACATTTTCTTCTAATTCGCGTTTGAGTATTTAATACAAATTTAATCTGTAATTTTGACGTGGAAATGTTAAAAAAATATATTTAAAATATAAATCCGATTTTGGGCATATTTATAAAGTTGAAATTTCATGTTAATTGAGAAAATCCAACTAGATCAGCGGTTCTAAACAATTTTTGTGACAATCCGATGTGGGAAATTATACCCTTTAGGATCAACAAACTGCATAAATATCCCTATCATGTTTCTTATCAATTCCTATCAATGTTCGCACATTTTTCCCTTACCAAATAGATAAAATATAGTGCGTTCCAATTATTGTGCGACTTTTTATCACATTTTATCAATAAATCTTTATTTATGTTAGATACCACGTCGAAAAAGTAAACACCAATCAAGCACGATAAACACACCTTAATTCCCATAGCAAGTCGTGAGAGATACGACTCCCCTTTAAACTGAATTTAAAAAAATCGCGTGCCACACAAGCCCACTTTGACAGAGAGGACACACCTACTTACACCTACCAAACAAGGCGTCTTCGAGTCGACAACACAGATCAGCTGGAAGACACAACAAGGCATAATAAAAGAGACGTTGACGTGGTATAATACGGCTACGAAGTTATAAATAGCACGTAAATATATAGAGGGCGAGCAATAATAAGCGCTTAAGAAATTCTTACCATTATTTCCGTTGTTTTCGTTATCGGCGAATTGGGCTGTTGCACACCCCGTAGCGTTGATATTGACACCATGGGTGCTACCAGTGTTGTTGTTGTTGTTATTGTTGTTATTTCTATTCATCTTTTTGCTGATTGGATCGTTGATTTGTAACCAGAGATTTATTCTTCGATTCAGGGTCGACTAGATTCTTTTTTCCGTTTCCTTTGCTTATCCGCGCTTATAAGATCCGGTTCGCGAAATTTACGGACGAAAAGAACCCCTTTCCCGTTTTTATCTAGAGTTAAAGAAAAAGGCGCAAAAAGGGAATCGATTTAACAAATTGGCGTTAGCGCGCGTTCCCGATCGAAACTAAATATAGACCTCTTCCTCTGAGAAATGGTCCGAAGACGTGTGTATGATGAATTTCTTCAAGATATGTCGCATGCCAAGCCTGTATCTTATTTCAGTCGCCAGTTTATTTCCTAATTCGCACCGCCAAACGATAAGAAAGGAGGAAAAACGCACCGATCCCAAATTCACTTCTTCTAGAGAGTTGCGGTAGGCGTCGACACCGATTTTAGCTTCGTTCCGTTTCTTTTCTTGTTTTTTACCGATTCGTTCGAATCATGCTCCGAAAAATCGCACTTTCTGGACGATTCCGGCGCGTATCGATTGGGGGATAAAGTTGAGAATTTTCGGTGCAAAGTAAACGAGTGTGCCCCGGCTTCGCAGCAAAACCCGATGTCTCTACCACACCACACAACTCTCTACGGCGAACTGACGGTTCT